>JAOXYB010001791.1:0-20426 GCA_028565635.1 Phoronis ovalis | reverse complement strand
TCCAAAATTCCATTTTTATATTTTCATACTAATAATGATTAATTTATTGATAGTACTCCAAAAAAAACTTTAAAACAAATACTTCTGAGAATAACAAAAAGGTGGATTTTTACCTCCTGGTTCCAAAAATTATGTCGATCTGTTTCAAAAAATAGATGCCAAAAACATGTTTAATCATCTTAAATACATTATAAAAATATCCCAGGGTATAAATTAACAGAGCTAGTGGGTCCCAGAAAGGAGCTACCCTACCGTACATAACAGACATGGATAGCCAACTATTCTCACTGTCAATACCCGGAATGTATATTTATCATGAAGTACATACAAATACGTTGATAATTTTCACTTGCAGAACAACTCAATATGGCATCCAGATCCGTGTCGGATATGCTCGTGTTACAGTCCTGTCACCATATGTGAAGATGTCAAATGTTACAACCCACAGTGCAATTACAATCAGGTATGTCATCGACTCAGTTCTTCTTTACTTGATATTTGTACAATTTCATTTGATATTATGTCATAATGATAAATTCCATTGTTTTATTTGCTTGTTGTGTATTGTATAATTTAAAATTTTAATATAGCATAGCAATTTACTTTTACATTTTGATTTGTATCACTTATATGCTGATGTGTTTAGTAACACAGGTACCTGTTATAGGCCGTTCAGACTACGTTTTTGGAACCGGTTCGATATATATATATAATGGCGCTACAGTAGAATCCAGTTACGTTAAAAGTAGTGTGAATGCGTAACAGGATTCAAGTCGATCTGGTTATGGATCCAGATCGAGCTCGAACCGGTTCCAAAAAGGTAGTCTGAACGGCCTAATAAATTCAAGGCAAAATTAAGTGAGATAGAGAAGCCACTTTTTTTTGTTGTAAACTCCAAGGAAAATTAAGATTTTGGATA
This sequence comes from Phoronis ovalis, assembly GCA_028565635.1. Taxonomy (NCBI): domain Eukaryota; kingdom Metazoa; phylum Phoronida; family Phoronidae; genus Phoronis; species Phoronis ovalis. The sequence continues at coordinate 19,507 of JAOXYB010001791.1, read as the reverse complement.
ATAGTTTCAAAATATTTGTTAAGTAATTCAATTATCCATAATTAAACAGAGCTGACTGGTGTTAGTCTACCCCTAATCTTTGCCCTATGTAAACATACTATTGTTCAAGTGTTGACTCAAAACTGCTTCACAGCTGCAGCAATATGGAAGGAGCACAAAGAAGTGTTTCCTATCAGTTTATTCATTCAATTAAACAATATATTTATGGGATCACTGCTTTCTACTGTCTTTGTGTCACAGTACATTCAATGCAGTGTTCTGTTTATCTTCTGCTTTTGAATGCACCTTCAAAAACAATGACAAGGAAGCAGCGGCGCAGGGCCTAGGAGCATACCCCTAATTTGTGGAGGGTCATTCTAGGATGTGGATCCATCTAGAGGTTTTAGTGTCAATAGTCCCTATGACTCACATGTGACTGATATTATCATTTTTGAATGTTTTGTGAAATTTGATTGCAGCCTTATTTTGTATGTCCTCTTCCCTGCTGAGTCTATTCCTCAAGTTTGGCAGCTGTAGCTCTAAGCGTTTCAGAGATAGTGAGTTTTGAAAATTTGAAAAAAGAAAATGTACAATCCCAATAGGTTCTGCGCAACTTATTATTAACACACTTGTTATTAGGTTGCATAGCAAGTGCAATCTATTGAGATTGTATCTTTTTTCTTTTTTTTTCTTCCAATTTTCAAACGTCTACAACTTGGAGATGCTTTGAGCTATGGGTGTCAAACTTAAGGTGTGGACTTAGTAGGGAGGGGGACATGCAAAAATTAGGTCAGGGGTCAATTTGAAGTCAGTAGGTCAAATTTCAAAAAATGTCTTAAAACATTCAAAAATGAAGATATCTGGTGACCTAAAGGTCACCTTGATGATTTTTGAGGTCTTATGGGTCAAAAGGTCAGATTTTTATTTTTAGCATGTTTTTGGTTAATTTTAATAAGCAAGATACTATAAATCAAGACAGAGTGGTGCTACAGTCGTATAATTTGACATATGTCATCCCTATGTCATCATAGCTGACCTAGTAGGTCAAAAGGTTTTCAGGGTTCAAAAGGTCAAACTCTTATAATTGCATTTAACTTCCAAAAATGATGGTTTTATGTCATTTAAAGGTACTCTAGTATGGTCATTTTGAGGTCAAAAGGTCAAAAAAATGAATTTCCAGAAATTTGATGAAAAGTTCAAAAATGAAGTTAACAGGTCATTTAGAGGTTATCTTGGCTGACTTTGAGGTCCATAGGGTCCATAGTGTCATTCAGAGGTCAAACAGTCAAAATCTCAAAATTTCATGAAACTTTCTACAAGAGGACCTAAAGGTCATCCAGAGGTATTTGAACATCCATGGGTTCCAGGATAATTCTAATAGGTCTGGATACCCAACTATTTCTTTGTGCAACCTGGCCTTTGCTAAAAGGCCATTCTAGTTAAAACTTGTGTTTCAATGGACAAAAGGAGCCTCTCAGTTGAAGAACATGTAGTTTCTAGTTAATATTTTATTTTAATAAAAGTTTTCCTGTATTTTTCTCTTCAGCATAGGGGAATTGCCATATACACAATTGATTCTTTCTGTTGTTGGTAGAATGTCATTCTTTCACCACTGTTTGACTGATCTGTCTTATATCTGTAGAAGGTGTAGTTAGAAATAATGTCTGAAATGAAGATGTTGTTTTGAACTTTGGAATTATGGTAAATGTTTTAACAGGTAATTATTTGCTAGCCTGTCCAAATGTAGGTTATCAATTGTGAGATGCAGCCTTTATTGAACTGATGCCATACATCCCAAAATCTAAAATGTTTCAAACATGTAATGGAATTAGATGTCTTAAAAATTACTGATGTTTTGTTTTTTTTGCATGGAATCTTATCTCAAAAACTATTGCACAATTATTCAATGTATTGTACATTTTACAGTTTGGTAAATGTTTTTAATTCCCAAAGTATAATTCACCTGAGGATTCACATAAATTATATGCAAAGTGATGTAGTATCTAATTAAATTGTATTGGGGTGAACTACTGTTGAAAGAAATTTCATTTTTATTTAGACATGATATGGAACCAGTCATGATATTACTGAGGTGGTTAATTTTGATATTTGGTTCAAGCTCCTTTTTTGTGACAAATCTGTAGATTGTGGAACTACATTGTTTACTTACTATTGTAGAGTTTATTCCTCTTATCATGAGTAGCAATCCTTTAATAGCTGCACACAAATTGTATGCATTGGAGCCAAGCCATACTGATATTTAAAGTGCAAGAAGTAACTGACTTACTTGATTTTATCAGCTGTATTACTGGAATCTTTATCAAATCATATAGCTTGACACATGAATGGCTTTGCTGAAGTGCTATAGAAAAGTAATCAGGATGTCTATATTTGATAAGATACACCTTTATTAATTCAGAGCATAAACACATATTGTATGCTATCCCACTTGACCCACTGGGGTAGTATTCTGATCTTTGGCATGAAATATAAATAAAGAATATTTGGCTAGAAGTGAAACATTTGTTCTGGCAGAAAAGGATATCAAAGAAGGGCCAACGTTAATCAACGGACTAAAATAACGGACTAACGGAGTAAAACTAATTTAGTTATTTAAATTTAAATACATTATTACATGATCTGCCTTCATACATATTTTTATTACAAAAAAATCAATGCGGAGCTTATATAATTTAATAAAATATGAAGGATCTTTATCGATTACTCTCAGCTAGCAATGTTGCCGCACCTGTTAAAAAGTATACTTTATACTCGTTCTCAAGAGAAATCGTACCAAAAAATTATATCCAATAATTTCAGGCAAAACGTTTGTCACATTTTGTTAACTTTAAATAGATCTTATGAACATTTTCCGCATCTAATTGCATATTTTCCCGGGTAAAATGCGCTGCAGAAACCATATAATTTTAACATGACTATCACGTGACCGGATAGGTAAAAGGATTTCCCAAATGTGGACGAAAAAGAAGGCACGTTTAAATGATATATGTTGAAGTTGTTTTGTTTATTTTACATCAGTAGCGTTGCTTTGCTTTCAAGTTGTCTGCTTATCGAGGCTTCAGTGTGTGTGTGCTAGTGAAGAACAGGCCAGAGAGCTTGTCAATAATTGAGCTCTAGTTCCGGTTTTAAGTTACTAGTTGGGATTTCCCCGAATCGAACAGTTTACTTCGCGAATAAATCCGCGATACAGAATACTTCACCAACGACAACTTAACTAGTAGGATTAAGCACTCCTTTAGACACGAGGACCTCTATATCTGAGAAACTGCTACAGAAATGTATTTTTTATATATAATACGATTAACGAAAAATTAATGAATCTTCAGTTTTTTAAGTTTTTACCGCCTTTTTTCACAGTTTGCGCAGTAATATAATTACGCGAAACGATATAGATCTTTTTTAACCTACCGTAACTTTCCTTTTTACAGTAAGATACTAACCGACACCTTTGTTAAAAGTCAACTAACCAAATAAAATTACAATATTTGCATTCTACGTTGGGGGTTTTCCACGTCCATGAACTTTATAAGCGCTTTAAGCAAGGTCATGAGAAGTAACCGATAAATGTAACGATGATACAATTTTGGCAAGTTTTGCAACACCAAGAAATGACTTTATTTCATAAAATAATCATAAGAAGAAGTTCATCTGGTGTAAATATACTGGTTATTCAGGTGACTTTGTTAGTTCGCTTTTACTCCGCCAGTCAGTTCAGTCCGCTGATTAACGTTGCCCTCAAAGAAGTGTGCAAATACATAATTTTTTTGTGGCAACACATTTCATGTGTTAACTTTAGACCAAAACCACCTCTTGCAATACCTTATAAAAGACTAATCAGTTCTTAGCAGGTTATGATTTGTAATTCTGAAGTCCTGTGTCTAAGAAATCTCATGAAGCTCTAACTCCATTGTCTAACACTCCTAGTTTAATACCAATTTCATTAAATACACTAATAAAACAATCTATTCTATTTTTAAATGTATTTTGTTTGGTTGTTTTGCTTTCAAATTATTTTGTTAAACATGCACTGTGCTGGTTTTATGAATTAAACCACCTCTTGCAATACCTTATAAAAGACTAATCAGTTCTTAGCAGGTTATGATTTGTAATTCTGAAGTCCTGTGTCTAAGAAATCTCATGAAGCTCTAACTCCATTGTCTAACACTCCTAGTTTAATACCAATTTCATTAAATACACTAATAAAACAATCTATTCTATTTTTAAATGTATTTTGTTTGGTTATTTTGCTTTCAAATTATTTTGTTAAACATGCACTGTGCTGGTTTTATGAATTGAAATTGTTGATTTATCAGTGCATACATGTTTGTTGCTGTTTAATCTAATCCCAAGACATCAGCTTAACTGTTTACTGGTAATCCTCAGAGTATTGTTGAAATACAAAGCATTTGTGTGAGTTACTTTTATGATAAACTTATGTAACTAAACAACAGGTCAAAGTGGCAATGTCCTGGTTCTGTTCTCAGCCTCGAGCCATTGTTAGTTTTCTTTCAACAGTATTGTATGTTAAATTTCCATCTTGTAATCAAATAGGAAGGCACATGTAATTTTGAAATGTAGGGATTGTTCCTGTTTGTGCACTTTTGAGTACACAATTTTTTTCTTCTTAAACAAATTTACGAAACAAACATAGGCCTGCCTTGTACTTGTAATATTTAAAGAGTATGAAATGTTTTACTGCCTTTCTGAGCTTTAACATTTCTCAGACCCGACATGAAATTGAGCATTTTAAGGCAATTATTGTATGTTTATCTACTTTTATGCATTGTCATATCTTTGATGCGCCTAATTTTTATTCCAGAGACCTCAGATTCAACAGAATTCGAGAAATTCCTCCAGGAACATTTTCAGGACTAACCAACTTGTATACTTTGTAAGTAAATGGTCACTGTGCATTAGAAAAGATGAATAGAAAATAGTTGCTGTGTATATAGCACTATCTCTGTTGCTAAGAAACATGAAAATAAGGAGGTATCATATACATCTAAGGTAGAAAGGTATTCCTGACTCTAATTAGGATTGCTCCTATAGGGGAGCAAGCCTATTGGTTTTGTACGATTTTTTTTCTTCCTTTTCTTTTTCCAATTTTCAGCAAGCAATATGTTGAAGACGGTTACTGCTGGGGAATGGTACTTCAGGTGTGACATCCCTGGAGTAGGCCATTGTTGACCTTGAGGTCAAAAGGTCATTTGGAGGTCAAAGGTCAAATTTTGGAAAAAATTCAAAATGCTCTAAAATTGATAGTATTGAGTCACAATGAAGTATTTTAGATGATCTTTGAGAATATTTTGGTACTGAAATGTTTATTTTTATTTTTTGGCATTTTTTCAATTAATTTATTGATCTTCCAATTTTCACGAAGCTATATCTCGAAGTCTGTTACAGTTAAGGACATGATATTTGAGGTTTCACATCCCCAGTGCTGACCTTGGGGTCAAATGTCATTTGGGGGGTCAAAGGTCAAAATTCTAAAATTGCTCGAAATATTCTAAACTGATGGTATTAGGTTATAAAAAGGTCAAGAATATTTAGGTATTAAAAGGTGAATTTTTTTAAGCATCTTTTAAATTAATTTTATGGAGGAAACATGCTGCAAGTCTTAGTGATTAGTCCAATAGGTTTGTACTGTGACATATGACAGTCCGTAGTTGTCCTTGATGTCAAAAGTTCAACGTTCAAACTCTCAAAATGGCATAAAATTTTCAGAAAACATGAAAGTCAAAGGGGAACATTTTGAGATCAAAAAGTTCCAAAGCAATGAATTGCTAGTATTTGCTGAGAAGTTCAAAAATGATGTTGACAGGTAATTTAGAGGTCATAAAAGCCAATATGAGCAACCCTGTCTGCTAAAAAGCTATCTAGTTCCAGTAAGAGTCAGGATACCTATCTATGACTAAAATCTGAAAATGACTAAAGTAACTCTTATTTGGAAAGTATTGAAATTATAAAAATTATTGTGGTAGGTATTGTACAAATTGTTAGTCTACAAATGTTTTATGAAAGTTGACACTTGAGAAGATTATATTTTGTCTGCCAATTTCTAATCTAATTTAATTTAAATTGTGTTAAAAATTTGTTTTTCAAATATTTTTTCACAACATGACATCAACACCACAAGTTTCATACTTAAATGTCCACTATAGGAGCTTGAAAGTGAATTAAAAACCAAGGTTTCTATTTAGAAAAATGTGGTAATCAACCAATGTTTGTTTAATTTTTAAGGTAGTGCTTTATTATACCAATCCGTGACAGGGGTCGATCTTAACTTTTTAGGCTGGTTTTTAAGTGGACCACCAGTACCACAGAGGAGGCTAAAGGGTGCAAAACCAAACTAGGGAGGTCCAGGGGCATGTCCCCCAGAATTTTTTTTTAATATTTGGTGTGATTTCAATCAAGCTTAGAATTCCAGGTGGTTATATGGGTACGCAGATGTCATGTTAAGATGGTCATTGCAAAATCTGGTGGTCACGGACCAACGGGCAGGTGTTAGGATCAACCCCTAAATGACAATCAATTACTTGCTAAACTAATCTAAACTAAAACAATTGTGTTTTTTTTATTTAACTAAAAGAGGATGTCATTTCCAAGTAAAAAATAACTTATGTGGGTCTTATGGACCACCATATATTTCAACAACGGAAACTGGCAAAACAGGTTATCATTACAATGGTCACAATGTTGGTGTATTGCAGAAATCCACTGCTCATCACACTAATTTTAAACATGTATAAATGTTTGAGGGCTTGTATGGATAAAGGTAACAATAAAATCAATTGTTTGGTTTTGTTGGTGTATTTGTATTGTGCAACTGAACTTCAAGTCTTATATAGGCAGTCGAAAATGGAAAATTGAGGATGTATGGTATAACAACTTAGTAAAGTCGAGACATTTGTATAGTACCTTGTCTGACATATATAGACCCATTCAGTGGTAATAAGCATGTGTGCCCATGTTGAGCCCAAGCAGCCTCCCTCGACTGTGATCATGCTCATGGCAATGTGATTTTACTTGATTTCTCTATGCTTGTAGGTTATTAAATAATAATCACATTACGAAAATAGAAAATGGTGCTTTTGATGGACTTCGAAAGCTACGATACCTGTAAGTAGACTCCGCCTTTGATATTCTTGCATGATAAATCATAGAGTTATTGATTGGAGATACTCTTTGGCACTGTCAATTGACTACAACTTTCCTTGCTAAATCTTGACAATCAGAATGAGCTGGTAGACGTATGAAAGTGAAGTTTTTATATTTCAAAGTTCGTAAATTAAATCCGAAAGTTATGAAGTTGAAATCTGATGCTGTGACCTGATAGGAAAAACTCTGTATTTTAAAAGTTGACAAATTTTAACAAATTTCCACAAAATTGCTCTGCATCATGTCATGTGGTCTCATTTATGGTACATCGCCCTATGATGGTACATTTTAAGATTGTAGTATATTTGTAAAAAATATTGTATCATTTATTTTATTTCATTTTAAATGCAAAAACTTAAGTTGAAATATGTGACAGCTCAATGTATCTAGAGACTTTAAATGGGAGTTACCCTGCTGAATAAATCCTGTGTTTTGATAGTTATTATTTAATTTCCTTGCACCTGTTGTTCTTGATGGCTAATAGTGCTTCCTCCTACATCTTTATATTTGTCTTCGGTTAAGCCAACAAATCAACAGATTTTCTAAATGATATGGCTGCATTGTTTACTAATTACCGATATTTTTACAGATATTTGTACAGAAATAGAATACGAATAATACAACCGAAAGCCTTTCATGGCTTGGATAATTTGGAACAGTTGTGAGTAAATTTGTATTATGTTTATTAAAATAAAGAACAGAATGTAATTCTTATTGAACATTTAAAAATAAAATGTTTTTACTAATGTATAGAAAGTCAAGACAGTGGGCCTCTAACCTAATGAGAGTAATTTAAGTTATGTTGCTGGAATCTTTGAGAAAATTAAAATACATTATTAGAGTGATGGAACTGAGAATTATAGGCTAGAAGTGGTGTTTATTTGTTTATTGCTTATATACTGTATTCACATTTCAGACAAAGCTTTACATATAAAAGAATAAAGATGTTATGCATTATCTTCCTGATTCATTCATGTTTATTACTGCACACTACAATGGGTTTGTTCTATTATTAACCAGGCCCCACCTACTCCATACTCTTTAATAGTGGTCAGCTGATTCAATCATGTGGTGAGAATCTGTTGTTGACCTATTCCTCTGTGGTTTTCTTGGCACCAGCTGATTAGCAGTAGAGAGTGAACTAGGTAAAAATCTACAAATGCTGATTTGTAGCCTCATGGAAATTTCAGTGCTGTCATAAAATAAAACCCAGCATTACCCTCCCCTACCCCTAAATTATTATTCCGTACACACTGTCATATATACACAAACTGATCCAGTCCAACATAGCATTTGTAACTAGCCTGGGGGGATACTGATCATATTTAATGACGGAAGTGTGCAGCCCAAACTCAAAATATCCACAAAAGTCAAATAGCTTGCCAGATAGCTAAAGTTTATGAACTTTTTGTACTGCTTAACCTTAACTTTTTTTTGAAAGATGAGCCATCAATACATTCCTTACAAATTGTTATTATGCCATACGTTTTGATGTGATAATTGTGCAAGCTGTACATTGGTTACCTCCTGAGTTTGTGTTAATTATAAACTGTTTGTGTCAGGGAGTACTATTACTATAAAAAAACAATATTATTAAAACAAATCAGTTGCATGCTTTTTGTTTTAAAACTGTTAAGGTGTCTTTGAACAGAGGTATAAATACTTTACTAAACATAAACTGGCAGAAAACCAGCATATTGTTCTTATTTGAATAATTGCAATGTTCCATCTATTCACTGACATTGGAAATAATGTATTTAAAAAAAAAGATAATTAGTTCTGCTTTTAAATGTGTAACAGATACTGTATCAGTATCTGTATTCAAGTACATTGTGCAAAAACATGTTTTTTCCATCAGTATTTGAATGTTAAAAAACATTTTCTAAGGCTTAAGCACGTTTCCAAAGCAAGATCCAACAAGAATTTTAAATTTCTGATACAGTATCACTAGAGTCTTTTTGTCTATTTAGTATTTTGTTAGTTGTTGAAACATTGTAAATTTTATCTGTAGATATAATCTAGGATCGTTGCTTTATAAAATCATAGAAACATGTACAACAAGAAGGTGCTGTACAAGCTCTGTGTTTCACTTCGGCAGTGAGTGTTATATGCGTGAACAATTTCATATTTTGTCTTCAGATACATTCACTTTAATGAAATTGAAGAGTTGGAGTCTGAAACATTTTCAAATCTACCAGCGTTACAAAGATTGTGAGTATATTTTAATTTTTTTTTTAGTATGAGGCTCAGCAAGTTTGAATATATAGGATTTTCTACTGAGATGTAAAAACATGTGTTGTAGTCTCAAAGCATTGTCAGTCAGTACTGAAAGATAAACAATTGTTAATTGTTTTCTCAAAAAGATATAGGCCATTAATTATTATCTTTGTTTTAACTAAGAGTGGCTCTGTCTTTTGTTGTAGATTTTTGCATAACAACCGCTTGAAGAGGCTTCCCCCTGGTGTATTTTCTAAAATTGAAAATCTGAAACGATTGTAAGTTCTCTATTTTTAAAAACACTATTAGCAGTGGCTTACATTAATACACATTTTAACCATTGTATATCACAATATCATAACAGATGTATTTTTGGAATAGTGAAAAATCACCACATAATGCTTGCACTACCAGATGCACAGAACATCAGAATAATTCATTTTCATTCTTACAAATAGCCCCTATGCCCCAGTGTATAACTTGTGGGTCATTGAACCCTGTGAGATATAATATGGTTGAAGTATTTTGTTCACTGACTGGGATATGCATGGAAAATACCAAGTATTATGAGAGACATAGTACCAAGTATTATGAGAGACATAGCTTCTATGACTAAAGACATCAACCTAGACTGTATAGTAATGTGGAATGCATGTACTGTGACTCCCATTATTGCTATAGACCTTTTAATCCTAATGTTTTACATTAATAAAACAATGTAAGATGCTAATAAAATGATTAGATGACTTGTGGTTTCCCCATGATTAACTAACTTTGCCCAGAGACAAAAGCTGTCTCAGCAATGTGGTGTAATAACCCTGTAACATAAACACAATTAGACCAATTAACCTCTGCTAAGTGTACAATAGGAGGTCATATGTCACAACATGCTTGAATCCAGACAGTCAAAATATACAGTACTGGAGTTAATCATGTTGTGACTACATTATCTGAAAAATCAAAATACTTGACTTGTTAACTTAAAAAATGTTTCATTGTTTCGCCATTTGTTAAATTTTAGATCTTCTGCATTAAGTCATTTGTTTTCAGCTTTCTACCTGTAAATTATGTGCAAAACTAACTCCGGTCCCCGCACTTCAACAAAAAGGCGTAGCACATGACAATTATGCATTTTTAAAATGATCCCCTATATGCTGATTTTTCCTAAATTTAGTAGCCCTATTTTCGCAAAAACAAGGATATTTTGGCACTGAAAAAACACCCCTTTTTCAGGTTTTCAAGGAGACAAAAAACAAAGTTTACCCTTTCTACGTGCTACTGAATAATTAAATACCGTCAATGAAGGTAATGTTAGTAAACATGAACCCCGACAAGAACAAAGTTTTTTCCATAGTTTTTTTACTAGCTCGTTTTTTTTTATGCTCTCAATTTTATACCCTACTTTGATTTTCAAGGAGTCAAAATAAGCCCTTTTTCCACGAATTTTTGTAATGATCATGCAGTCCCATATCATGCTAGAGTTGTGGGAACGGGAAACTAACAGCCCAAATTTACAAATGTAGAAGGTGAATATAAATAATAAACACTAATCTAGTTACCCAGTGCTATTAAAAATCAAGAAAGTTGTGAGCTTGTTGTTAAATGGATGTTTATATAGGGGAATCAGGCAAGGTTAGGTGGTTAATTTTGTTGAAATGAACACCTCTTCATGTATGGTGTATATTTGTATTGCATGCAGTGATTTATTTATTTTTCACTGTAGACGTTTGGATTCCAATGCACTTGTATGTGACTGCCAACTTATGTGGTTGGCTGATATGTTGAAGGAGCACACCGAGACCCAGGCTGCAGCAACTTGTATGTATCCACAAAACCTACAGGGAAAATCAGTTGAGAGCATTGCACATGAAGAGTTTAAATGCAGTAGGTGTACATAGTAGATGACATGTGTTGTGCACCTTTCTAAAGATATTGCATACTTACCTTTGATATATGTTTCCTATGAGTTTGATTTCTTCATAATAAACACCAGTGCATGCCTTGTCATGTCATTCATTGTAAGGCTGTTTTTGCAATGCATATGATAATATTATTTATCCAGCATACCAGAGTCACCTCTCAACTCCTTTGTTTGGGCTCATTATAACTTCATTACTTAATGAGATCATTTCGTTAATCTAACAAGCTCAGTTTGTTAGAACAGACATGGAATATCAAAGTTCCAACAAATTCTAACATGGTTTAAGGACAATCATTAACTAATTTGGCTGTTAATTGGTGAAAGAATCTTTCAATGTCGACGAGAAAAACAAGTGCACTATTTCTTTTTTGATGTCAAATACACCTTTTTCTTCCAATGCATCTTAAGAACTTTTGCGCAATGCACACACCACATGACCTAACTTCAGCTGTAAAAATCGGAGATCCACAAAGTAATTAATGTAAATAAATTCAATAGGGTGACTGTACATATTCAGTGATAATATTATATTTCATGATGTCAATTGTAGGAGTATTTGCTTCATTTACTTTATAACTTTTAAGTTATTACATATTATGTCAAAATTTATCTCTTGAACAATATGACATGGCAGTTGATTGTCGAATTATAGGAAAGCCTGACATCATAACACAGCCTAGTGACGTTGAAGTATCATTTGGTAACACAGTTTATTTGAGGTGCAGTGCTGATGGAGATCCTGATCCCGAGATTATTTGGTACCATAACAGGTAAGTAGAATCTGTTTTCTGTTCAGAAAATATGGTGTGTAACATCACTGGAGGTAAATACATATATATGACCAGTCTTTCTCTTCCCATAGCTTTTAATGTAATTCTCATCAAGTTTGAAGAGAATCGTTCTTCAGAGCCAGCATTTATTTTTATTTCCTATATTATTGTGTTGTGGGTAGTTTGGATATGTATACTCATCCGTAACACTGTGTGATTCTAAATTTGACGTCATATCATGTCGTAACACTGTATGGGTTAAAGTAACATTGTAAGGTTAAATATGTACACAAGCAAATTGTATAAAAAAATCTCCAGGACAATCTATTAATTACATCACAAATATGTGATCTTTTAATTTACATATGCTCGGTTTCAATTGAAAAATGCTGTAAATATATGTGAGAAAAACGTTATGTATTGGTTCTGTTTCCAGGTCAAAAGGAAACCTTGCTTTAAATTTTATCATTTTCACTTTTATTATTCCTTCGAATAAACCTTGTTTAACAGGTGCAACCACTTTAAAAAAGAGAATTTTCTTTTTCTTTTAGCACTAAAAAAGCCTGGTTGACTTGGTTTTTGCCTGTTAAACACTTTCTTAAAATTAAACTAAAAAACAGCCCGACCATTTCTCCTATTAAACAATTTATCTTTTTGGTGTGGCCTAATGGATAAATGTTCATGTTACCTTTAAGATTATGACAAACTTGTGGCTGTAACATTTCATTTGTATTCATGCAGTGGAATACACAATAGTTTTGCTGCATTTTAGCAATGAAGTGGAAAACACTGAATATCAGGAAGCAGAGACCAGATACAGCGTTTTACGTGATGGCACACTCATGATACAGAATGCTCAGCATGATGCAATGGGAGTTTATGAATGTATGGCTCGCAATTCACTAGGTGACACAAAAAGTTCGCAGGCTCGTGTACGACATGCTTATGAACCAGGTAGGTACATGCGAAATGTAGTATGCACATGTACATGAGAGAATTTTTGTTTGCAATCACTGATATATTGAGATGATCCTACTTAATTCCCAAGTGCATCTTATGTTTGATTTTAGCTCCTATTCGTTTTAAAATGTTGCCCAACAAGCTATGTGACTCTTGGACATCTTGTTATTCAGTGTGATAACCTTTAGTATTTGGTATTGTAATTGCAGAAAAGCCGTCTTTCACTATACGACCCCGGCATACTAATACAGTGGAGAGTGAGACAGTTTCACTGGACTGTGCAGCATCAGGTCTTCCAGAACCAGAGATTACGTGGACAAAAGATGAATCACCATTACCTACAAATTCCCGTTTTACTGTCTTGGCCACTGGCTCTTTGTTAATTGTTGATACCATGTTTGATGACCGAGGAGTGTATCGATGCTCAGCTTCAAATAACTTGGAAACAATTCATGCATCAGCAAGGCTGTCTGTACATGGTAGGTCATGAGGTAACTGCTGTTGGCAGCTGTCCTGTTAGCAGCTGTCCTGTTGGGCATGTACATTTTGTTGTTGTTTCTTTCCAGTCTTCAGTAGATTATATATCGAAGACGTGTAACAACTCTAGAGTAGGTCATTGTTGACTTCAAAGGCCAGTTAGAGGTCAAAGGTTAAATTTCCGAAATTGCTCAGAACATTTCAAAATGTTGGTATTGGGTCATTTGGATAACTCTAAGGTTATTTAGGTGCTAAAATGTCACATTCTTCTTTCGGGCTTCTTTTCAATTAATTTATACAAATGTACCATGACTCACGAACAGTTGGTTTTACAGGCTTGTGTGATTGACTGTTAGCATCCCGGGGATGGGGAAAGTTGAGGTCAAAGGTCATTTAGGGGATCAATAGGTAAAAATTTCAAAATAGTATAAATTTTTCAAAAATTTGGTTCTTGTCATTTACAGGTCATCCAGAGGTCACGAGATCAGTTTGAGTCAATAGGCCCAACAAACTGAATTAATTTTGTTAAATTCCTGTTGCGATTTTGTTTGATGTTCATTCAGTTATTGACTGGGCTTGTCATGTTTGTCTTCTTAGAGCTTTTATTGATAGAATATCTGCTATAGTCAGCATTAATTTGATTTTTCTCCCCTCTCCCCAATTTACAGTAAGTAATGCCCCAAAGAAAGTTAAATGTGTAGAAAGATTTTGCATATCTAGGGTTGGCTATTAAGGTCAAAAGCAGTTACCATTGTCTTGGCGAAAAGGCTATCTAGTTTCAATTATTTTTACAAGTTTGTTTATGTTACAAAATTAAATTTTTTTTTCACTCTATTCAGCCTTTTTATCTTTCACTATATCAGTAAAGCAACACTTTATCATTATCTAATATTAGTTAGCTTTGGTTATTCTTGAGCTTTATTTAAAACATTTTTCACCATTTCAGTTGCTCCTTCATTTAGTGAGCCTCCTACAGATAGCCTTGCAGTTGAAGGTGAAAATATACATTTGAGATGCCATGTGAATGGTCACCCACAACCTGATATCACATGGTCCAAAGATGGTGAGTATTCAGTATCTTACAAATTAAGTACTCAAAATGCAACACTGTCAATTGTGTTTTGTTATGGCAGTTTATAGTTGAAACTATTAGGTTTGTCACATTGTTGGCGTGTGAACAAGGCACACTGATACCTTCCTTATTTTACAAAGATAGAAAGTTAAACAATTTATTAGTTAGTAGACTTTGAATTATATTCTATACATAGTTGCTCATTGCCCTAATTCTTTATGCAGTCTTTCAATAATTGTATCATGATTTAAGGTCATTCTATCCCTGGTAGTCGTCGTATTAGTGTGCTTGGTGTTGGGTCTGTGCTGCAGATATTGGCTGCCGAGCCAGGAGATGTCGGAGTTTATGGTTGCAGAGCAGAAAACACAGCTGGGAGGATTCGGGCAAGTGCCCAAATCAGGATAAGGCCTAAAGGTAACTTATGTTATAGTAGTTGTCTTCTGACATGATGTTTAAACTAAATAGTTAGATCATTTTAATATAAAAATTGAATTAAGACCGTAATCCACTAGTAGGTGTTCCAGAATGCATCAGTTTTAATATATAGAGTTGTGGTTGTTGCTGGATGCATTTGATAACCTCTTAACCTTTCAATTTGTGAAATTGTAGTGCCACCAACTTTCACAGTAACTCCAACAAATGTTGAAACAGATCCTTTAGAGACCATTGAGCTTCCTTGCAGTGCATCAGGAGAGCCTCAGCCTGTAATAAAATGGACCAAAGATAATGTTGAACTTAACCAGAATGAAAAGTATACCATCAGTAATGAAGGCTTATTGACCATTCATAACATATCACAAAACGATGCTGGGGTATATGAATGCGAGGCTTCGAACAGTGGGGGCATTGCAAAGATGGCCATGTTTGTCAGAGTTAAAGGTAAACCTTAAGCACAAGAAAAAAATACAAAAAAATTATATTCTTTCAGTTGAATTTTACAATGCAAAAATAACCAGTGTAATCAAACTGTTGGCAAATACTGATTTCTGGTTAAAAGAAGAACACCAGTATTAAATTATTACTAAAATTAAAGTGTCATGTTTCTGCAGTCATCTATGTAATAATATGCTAAAGCCTTGTGTGGCTTATTCTTTGACTGTCACACTGGCAAATACAGTGGGGTTCATAAATTACCAGTTTGCTTCATTTCATCCCTGATATCGAAATGCAGGCGGTTGAAACTTGAACTGAGTGATCCTCTGTCTGACTGCCATGTAGTGCTCATGCAACACCATTAAGAATACATACATTGAAAATGTTTACATTCCTGTCACATTTGATGGTCAAGTGGATTGGCAGGCTGTCCTGTTTCATGGTAGAGCAGAGAAGTGTTTATTTGAATTCCATTGAATCCATTATGCAAAATAATTCCATCAGTTTCCGATAAAAGATGATACTTAAATATTGAGATTTTCTTTATTTTACGCGAATTTACAAGCAATTGCAATAAACATGATCCTTACATGGCCCATGGATGTAAAAAAAACACCACAAAAAGTGCTCATATTGAAATTGCTGCTGTTTGTTTATCAATGTTTTATGCTTTTGATTAACTTAATACATTTGATGTACTAAAGATAATATGAGAAAGTTTTGGTAGCTTTTTCAAAATTTCTTTTCCCTGCCACTGCTGCGTGTAACATGTGGGGTATGAATACATGTCACAATTAAATTATCTAGAAGTTGTACCCACTTTCAAATAAAAAATGTCTCCATGGTCACCCAACAAGAACAGTAGAGATGAAGGCTGTATTCATTACCTGATGCCATATTTTATACTATGTTTAAAAGTGCTAGATATCCGGTTTTGAAACCACTCTTTTCTTAATACTTACTGACCTGCATTTGGTTAGTTAAATACTCTCTACTCCATAAATGAAGCTCTAGGAATATGGCAGACTTGGTTCATCAAGATCATGACTAATTCCTGAATGTGGGGCAGTATATTGCAACCTATGACATTGCTCCTAGGGCTGATTTCTTATGTCTCGACTTTCCTAAAGTGCTTGATAACCGTAGGTTAAATTCAGCAATATAATTTAAGGTCATGAATATCCTTAGGATAATCGAGACATAAGAAATTGGGCCCTAGTGTTTATGAAAGTTTTGAACAATTTTTGAGGTTTTTTTTTGAGTGATGGCCATATATTGTCATAATTCCTGAAGTTTGATTTTTTTCATAACCAAGTGAAAGAAGCTTCCAAAACTAGTTTTCCAGTACTCCAGAACTCTTTTTGCTAATTTATTTATTTTCATTTTACTTAGAAACTCGTATATATCCTGGAGACAAATTTGTCACCGATTCCATTCAAGAAGCTATTACAGAAGTAAACCGTGCTGCTGACAACACAGTTACTCAGTTTCATACACGAGGCGCCAGACTGAATCCCTCCGATCTACTGGCTCTCTTCCGATATCCATCTGTACCTGCACAAAGACTAGGCAGAGCCAATGAAGTTTATGAAAGAACACTAGAACTGGTACTGATAAAAGTGCGTCAAGGATATAACCTGGATATCAATGGATCAGGTATGTGTATGTTGTACCATGTGTGTTGTTCCTATGATCACACTTAATTTTGATACATCTATGCTGAGTATAATCCTGTTAAAAGTTATTTCATGAACTCTTCCTTGTCATGAGTTGTTCCTTTAATAGAACCTTCTTAAGATTGTATTTGAATTAATGTGACTTTTGGACTGTGTACTGTTGTTGTATCTATGGAAACTGATATGTTTGCAATAGTTGCCTTGTATACTTTGAAAACTTAGTTTTGTTTACTTACAGATATATTGTATAATGATATCATATCTCCATCACATCTTCAAGTCATTGCTAACCTATCTGGCTGTTTGATGCATCGCCGTGTTGTTAATTGCACGGACATGTGTTTCCACCTGAAATATCGTTCTGTGGATGGAACTTGTAATAACTTGCAGCATCCAATGATGGGTGCATCATTGACACCACTTAGAAGACTGATTGATCCAGCCTATGAGAATAATTTCAATACTCCTATAGGTATGTTACACCATTGTTTTTGTAGATTCACTGTCAAGTATTTCTGATCTGATAATTGTCTATTTCTGCACTGCATTTGATAATATTTTCTGTGTTTAATATCTTTGTACTGTATTAGGTATAGTAACTGAACTTTTTATGTCTATGCATTTTATAGGTTGGGATTCAGATAAGTTGTATAATGGTTACCGTAAACCTAGTGCACGTTTAGTGTCTACATCTATAGCATCAGCTCAACACATCACTGAGGATGCAGTACACACTCACATGTTGATGCAGTGGGGACAGTTTCTAGACCATGACATCGACTTTTCCCCGCAAGCTGTTAGTAATGCACGTTTTAGTGATGGTCGTCACTGTAATGAGACATGTGAAAATCAGTCACCATGTTTCCCTATTGTCATACCAAAAAACGATCCAAGAATTAATCGTAAATGCATGGGATTTACAAGGTCTAGCGCAATGTGTGGATCTGGTATGACATCTGTATTCTTTAACAAAGTTACTCCCAGAGAACAAATGAATCAGATCACAGCTTTTATTGATGGGTCAGGTATCTATGGAAGTTCAGAAGAGGAGGCAAACTTGCTACGGAACTTTGTTACAGATTATGGTTTGTTAAGAACAGGTGTACTAACCAGGTCAGGAAAGCCTCTACTGCCATACAATGTCGATTCACCTGTAGATTGCCAAATAGATCCAAATACTGCTCATATACCATGCTTCCTAGCAGGAGATCACAGAGCTAATGAACAATTAGGTTTGCTATCTATGCATACAATATGGATGAGAGAACACAATCGATTAGCTTCTGAGTTGCACCTCCTTAATAGACATTGGGATAGTAATGTACTATATCATGAATCTAAAAAAATTGTTGGGGCCCAACTGCAGCACATCACATACACTAATTTCTTGCCCAAGATTTTGGGACCTCGTGGTATGCAGATGATTGGAGAATACAAAGGTTATAATCCTAAAGTTGATGCCAGTATAATGAATAGTTTCTCTACAGCTGCATTTAGATTTGGACATAGTCTTATCAATCCAATTTTGTATAGATTAAATGAAACATTTAAAGAAATTCCTCAAGGCCACTTGCCATTACACAGAGCTTTCTTTGCACCATTTAGAATTGTTGAAGAAGGTGGCATAGACCCTGTGTTAAGAGGGTTGTTTGGAGTAGCCGCAAAAAAACTAACACCATCTTCATTTTTGAATAAGGAGTTGACAGAAAAACTTTTCAAATTAGCACATGCAGTTGCATTAGATCTAGCTGCTTTAAATATTCAGCGAGGAAGAGATCATGGATTACCAGATTATAATCAGTACAGAGTGAAATGTGGATTAAATAAAGCAGAAACATTCGATGATTTGAAAGATGAAATCAAAAATTCAGAACT
The DNA here is from genome assembly GCA_028565635.1 of Phoronis ovalis. Classification (NCBI taxonomy): domain Eukaryota; kingdom Metazoa; phylum Phoronida; family Phoronidae; genus Phoronis; species Phoronis ovalis. Next base: position 508 of record JAOXYB010001791.1, on the reverse strand, counting down.
AAGAGAAAAACTCCAGAAAATTTATCATCATCCAGGTATACTTTTATTTACTGCGTTTAGTACTGTTGTACACTTTCAAATTAAAATTAATTTGTCTCCTGTCCTTAAAATCATCTTCATAATTCTTAATTTTTTGACACCATGAAAAAAAACAAATTGTTGGACTCTCTCTTTATGCCCATCCACATAGTGGTGGATGGGCATATTGTAGTAGTGTAGGCGTCGGCGTTGTTGTCGTCGTCATCGTATGTAACACTTTCTTTGTGTCGCGATAACAGCTTCAGTTTTTACCCGATCGTTTTCATATTCGGCACAGAGTAAATACAGGCTAAAGTGCAGGTCGCTTATACTTTTGATCTCGATTACTTACAAGATGGCCGATTGGTGGCCATGTTTGTTCCTGCGAGGGCACGTAACAAAAATTCTATAGTCGCGAAGACGAAGCGCTACCTGGACGATTCAAATGTGGTTCTAGGAAGGCCATAGATTTGTGGGTCGCTTAGGCTAG
>JAOXYB010001680.1:0-20431 GCA_028565635.1 Phoronis ovalis | reverse complement strand
TGACATAGATGGCTTTACAACTAAAGAAACTACATCATATGATGGGCATCTGTCTGCACCTGCAGACCTCTTGTTTTCATTTACGACAGGGTATATTTTTGGTGATCTTTATTTATCACAGGGTCAGGGTTTTTACCCTGGGTTGTACACCCCTACTTTTCTGTCAAGTACCCCCCAGGCTTTTTTGGCTTCAAAATTATTTTACTATGTTGCTCAAAGGATGCTTCTTTGATTACAAACTTTATCAGCAGTATGGGTGATTTTAAAATTAATATCCTGATTGTATGCCGCTTGTATGTTAGGTATAAAGATGGTATGCTAAAAGCCAGAACAGATGATCCCGAGACTATAGATTTGATTCATGGAGCATCAGTAGGGATGATAACTACAGTTGAACAGGAAGGATATGATGCCTTAGAAGAGTGGGAAGTTGATGAATTATTAGACTGGACAACAGGTCTCAATTTTGATGAGTATGTATTTGTTTATTAATGAAATGCACACAAAATACTGTTAAAGACTCCCTTTTATTGAAATGGATAATTACATATCATTTTGTTACGTTTCCAAGTATATTTTATGAGATGTATCTAATGCACTTTAAGCTGTGGAAAGATGTGAATGTTCAATTAAAAGCCATAAAACATGATAAAAAAGGAAATTGATTAGATTTTTAAAGTGTAAAATTTTACTTTAGTTTGGTAAGAAAGCTAAATAATAAAGTGGTATTTCATCAAAAAGGGATTATTTTTATTTTAGTTATTTGGCCGGTTGGAAGGAAGTGGCTACCAGTGGTAACTCTGACCAGTTAATAAATGATAGATTGAATTTGTTTACCACAGAAACTGATCCATTTACTTTCACTTTATCCACTGCTCCTACAAGACCAGGAACACAGACATACATGTCTAGAGAAACAACAATTGAGCCTCCAATGGTTATGTAAATAACAATATGGAAGCTTTTCTGGTTTGGATCATTTATTTGTAATTATGGAACCACTTGTAGCAAATATGGGACATTTATTTATAGAAATTATAGCAAGAGGCTCACAAGAAATGATAAAGTTTTTCAAAGTCATCTAATAAGTTTTGTCACACATTTATAATTATTGGTTAATGGACAAAGCTGTTTGAACAATGAAATGTCATATTCAAATTATGCTTTATACTGGATGTTGTTTTTTGGATGAAATGTCAGAAATGTGGTTTTGGAAATTAAATTTTGTTTGTTTTGTGAAATTAAGATTATGTGGTCTTTCATGTATTATTGTTTGTAAAATAATTAAAAATTTGACCAAAGTACAAAGCAATCCAGTACATTCCAATTGGATTTACATGTATATCAGATAACCCTTTCAGTACATCATATACAAAAAAAAAACTGATGTAAAGTTATATTATTTATGTAATAAAGCATAAAAATTACACAGAATGTGCTTTTATTAGTTCAGTTAACTTCAATTAATTGTTTTTCTTTGAAGACCACAACTCTTGTGCCTTCTATTTTAGATCAAGGCCACTCTTAGATGAGTCTGGATAAAATGTTTGGTTCTCAAGGGATTCAAAAAAAAAAATCTCACTATGTTCTCGTTTGAAAAACTAGATATCCAAATTTAAGTTTATCCGTGTTGAGTTCTAGGCGTTGGTAAATTTTTTTGGAAAAATATTTATTGTTTATATTTTGTCATTATGCATGTTGCTTTTAAGCCGAAAACATGAGGTTGGGTATTGATCGTATAAAATAAAAGGAACAAATATTGTGCTCTTTAAAGAAAGATATTTGAAATTAACCACGTAACTTGAATAAAGATTTTTTTTCAAAACAACTTTGTCAATACCTAGAACTTGCTACAAATTGGAATGAAATTATTTTTGTGTAGTAAATTACCTGAAATTACTTGAGCTTACCTATTATAAATATGTAAAATTGGAAATTAGGTTTAAAATGATGGGTCTTGGTGTTCATTTTACATTTACGTGAAATAATATGTGAGAACCTGTCATCATGATACACCCCCACAGTCAAAAAGTAATATTTCAAAATGTTACTTTGATAACGAACCATGCTATATATGTCCAACATTGTAATCAACACTTTGGAGTGATTAAAAGAAAATAGTAGTTCCTGTATCAAACGAATTAGGTAAAAAGCTTTTGTTCTAATCAAAAGATTGTCAAAATAATCATAGAAAACATCGGAATGTAAAATATCCGGATTCATAATAGCGACACCGACCAGGATCAACAACAGAATAGTACTAATTCCAAGTCTGCTTAGAAAAATAATACATATGTTTGTTATTATATTTTGGTAGGGTATTCATAATATGTTTATCTTACTAAACTAATAGTTTGATCTGCTACAGTGAAATTATATAAATAATCAAAACAAACTCTCATGATTGATTTTATCAAAATAAAATATATAATAAATTCGTGTATATTTACGAAGGCTGAGAATTTAATATTCTTGTTTCTTTGCGCCTTTGTATCAAACAATGGAATATCTTGTAGATGGTAAAGAAACATTCGTAAACTAATATTATTTGATTTGTCTGATCACTGATCATTAAATAAAACATCCTGATCTGTCGATTATTGTTATAACATAGTTGAAAATATGTGGTAAGAATTCCAGATCTATCCGATGTAAAACACACTTTACAATAAAAGGAATTTGCGTAAACTTATTTGACAATAAAAAGAAAACAATTGGTAGATATTAAAATTCTGAGGACATAGACACGGTTTAATCAGTATAACCAGTTTGTCAGAGAATCTGATCGTCATTTGCAACAACTGAGAAATTTATTATTTTCGTCACTTTTTATAATTTCCACGCACGCAGATCTAGGTAAGTCATTCCAATTACTTTTACAAGAATATGCAAACTTGGTTAGGCTTTAGTTTTGTAATATGATAATGAAAAATCCAAAATGCCGCTTGTATTTCATTTTGAACCAAATTACTTTCGAACGTTTTATAATTTTAGTTTAGGAACATGTTCTAGAACTTTTCAACTTTGTTTGAAAAACAAAATTAAAAACAAACAGAAACCAATGTCAAAACTAGTGATAGAATATACTTTTTGCTCATAAGTATTTAGTTTTTTAAATTATTTTCGCAATGGAATAAGTAACCTACATGGCTAAAATGCTTGTTAGAATCTTTTAGTTTATTTTATTATAAATATCGGTGTTTAAAAAAGTCGTAAAAAATTAAATCCACCAGTCAGCCAGGCAAGTTATATTTTTTCATCTATTGCAGCTATGACGACCTTTCCGCAGAGAGAACTTCTTGCTGGATATACCGACTGTATGGTTGAAACCATCAAATTCTTAATGGAAACAGAAGAGTTACCTGCCAGTCATCCACTCATTTCAGGACTAATGGAGTACCTTTTACAACAACAGCAACAACTGAATGTTGACATTTTTATGCAGAATGACAGAGATGAATATCAAAACAGTAGCAATACAATTTTTGAAATAGCGAACTTTGAAAAGTATACATTGGACAATCAAATAAAGCAAACAGAAATTACCTTTTCTCATGAAACTGTACTCACAGAAGAGGTAGAACAGGAGTCTGAATGTGATATTTTAGAAGACATTGTGGATGATTTTTTGATCGACTTGGAAGAGTGCATTGAAGATAATATTCCAGAAACTGTCGTAAATGATTATAGTTACTATGGTCACGCATTACCCCAAAACAGTTTTGGTAATTACCATCATCACGGTAATGAGCAAAAATTGATCAAAAACGACCAACTATTATTTCTTCAGAGATACGATTAACTTTTTTATATATTTCAGACAAGTTACTGTTACCCCAATCCCCGCACTCCAGCATGATATGGGACCGCATGATCGCTACGAAATTCGCGGAAAAGGGGGATTATTTTGTCACGGTCCTCGAAACTGGAAAAAAGGGTAGATTTTAGAAAAGGACTCCTTGAAAATCAAAAATAGTGTATAAAATCAAGGGAATCGTGACCAGATTTATACTAAAAACGAGTAAAAAAGTACGGGAAAAATTTTGTTCCTGTCGGGATTCATGTTTACTAACCTTACCTTCATTGACTGTACTTAATTATTCAGTAACAAGGGAAAAAATTGCCTTTGTCTTCTTGAAAACCCAAAAAGTTTTTTTTTCAGTGCAAAATATCCTTGTTTTCGCGAAAATAGGGATACTAAATTAAGGAAAAATCAGCGTTTAGGGGGTCATTTTAAAATGCATAACCGTCATGCATTGCGCCTTTTTGTTGGCGTGCGAGACGAGGACTGTTATTTAAATGTAGGCCTATCGACATTTGTGTGTGCAACAGATAACAAAAGACGGATGATCAGATCATATATTTATATTATGCTTGATAGACGTCTTGTAAGATTCCGTTACATCAGGGTGCTATACACGATGAAATATTTTATTCTTTTTTTCATTTTTATATCAATTTTGATAATTCTAACTATTAAGAACCAGTGCTTGTACATTTGCTTGTTGTTACCTATTGTTGTATATATATATATATAAACTGTTTGTGTTATTTAATTTTTAATTAATTACATATAAATAAAACAGAATAATTTAAATGCCAGACTTGTGTTCTTTTTTCTTAGTATCATCATCGTCAATCCTATTTTTATTTTTGACAAAAATCGCTGAAAAGTCCATGTTACAGGTAAAACGTTTCTGCAACTAGTCTAGCCGCAGTGATGTCTCTAAAAATGTTGAGCTCTTTAGTAAAGAAGATCAAACACAGCCATTTTTATTTTGTCTGCTGTAACAGACGTCACGGTCTAAGCATTCATGGTGAAATGGCAAAAGTTGTCATGCCAGTTAATCGTTTGTATTTTAACTAAATAGCTTTTGTAACTTGCTAAAGGGTGTCCACAAAAGGGACACAGGCGACTTTGAAGGACCCCTTGCCGTGGCTGACAATGAAAATCTAAGAATACCCTGGACGTTTCTCACTCTCAGTTCTCGGTAGCAGTATACCGGTAACCAAGTAGACTACCCATGAACGAATGCTGCCGCTATTAGTGTCACATTATTTCCGATGCTAAATCTCCTGAACAGAAGCTTCCTCTCACTTCGGAAGTTGGTGACGACGAGATTTAAACTAACTTGCTTATTGAGAAATCACAATCTAAATACCCCCTTGAAAACCAGTACTAACAACTCACTAGCAACGTAACCGGGATAGCAACAAGCTATGGCAACATCTGTCAGTAAGCATCCCACGGGCCTCAAACAGGCCATCATGATAGCTTTGTGGCAAAGATATTTTCAACGTATATTTAAATAGTAATATAACAGTTATATAAAAAAAGTAATTTTGTTGCAGGTACTTGATATAGCTACAATATAGGCAGTGCAATATTATTAAAGGCTTGTGTTAGAATAATTGTTTATTTAAGCAATAAGTTGTGAAGTGTATCTGTGAAAAAAAAACAATTGAATATCAGCTTTGTCAAAAAATTATTAGTAAGCAAAATAGATTTTATAAAGGAAATATATATAACAAATTTAAAATCTAGACTTGTGAGTGGTGTTACATAAGTTTTGGTAGAAATCTGTATTTTTTTCTAGTCTTTGTTGCAACTTGGTATGAATTAAAGCCCACAATAGTGATTCACAAATATAAATATAGTTCAAACATTTGTGAAAAGGGCCAACCTGGTACAGTCTGTTATGATATTATTACCTGATAACAAGATACCAATGTTTTCTTAGCTTTGTAGCTTTATGATTTTACAGTTAAAGATATATAAATCCTGATTTTTCAAAAGGAGAGCTGTTGGACAATGACCAGTTCTGTTTAAGAGATCAGTATTTATTGCAAACTATAATTTGGGTAAGTTCTGTTTCATTTTACTGTAAAACGTGTTGTCCATTGTTTTGCACACTCTTTTCCTATTTGTGTATATATTTGTTTAAATAAAAGTGGTGTTTTATGAAGCATAGAATGTGACCATGGATGTCTGATGTAGGAGTTGCTTTGTTTGAGTTTTGCAATACAGCACCATATACATCAAGCAAAATATCTGCTACGTGACAACAAGATAAACAATGATAAACAGTATATAAAATTTTTTAAAAAGTACAAATTCAAGAAATATATACACTTGTAGCGAGTATTTTACGTTTTTTTTAGTTTAACCGCCAAATCCTTCAACCAGTGACTTTTGGGGGAAATATTGATTTTTGCATCTTTTTTTTCTTACCACATGGCACCTCCTAGCCCTAATTTTAATATTCTAACAATTTTATACGAAAATTCCCAATATAAAACCGAATTGAAAGGGATACTATTTTTGTTCTTTCACCATACATTTTGTATCAGTTTAATTGCAATTTCGCTTGAGTTTCTTAAAGTTTAAAACATCTAAGATGTCAGAATTTGATAAAGATTGAAATTATATTTTTTAGGTAGTTAAACAACCTAAAGTACAGGCTATGCAGTATAATGTATAATCCAAATGTGCTATTCAAAATTAGTCCATATGGCAGATAAACAATAGCTATTATAATTATACTCGTTTTAATATTATACAGTATCAAGACCAAGTATAATTTTGTATACTAGCCAGAAGCGAACTTAAAAAACTAACATAATCAAAAATATGTTTTGGAAAAAATAGCTATAATACCTATCGTAATATAAAAAATTGCATGTTGTCTTGATTCAATACCTAGAGTATTTAATTAATCTTATGTGGGTCCATTCTGGTTTTGATATGTCTGCATTGTTTAATTTATTAGTACTAGTGATGTTGAATCATCTAAGAATTGCGCACTATTACTGATCCATCTGTTCATCCCAAAATGTATTGAAGCTTTATCTTAGGATATTTTATGCTAGTAATAATACTTTAAAAGCAAAAGTTTGTAAATTTCAGTGTCATTCACAGTGAAGCTAGTAAAAATTTATGTAATACTTTGTGCTTGAGCTTATAATGGTTTTAAAACTGACTGTATGGAGTTTATCAAGGCTGCAAGATATAATAATGTTTTACAAAGAACATTTACTCAGTTGTTTGAAATTCAAAATACTCAAGCAGAGGAAGGTAACTTATATTTTGTACGACACCAGATAAAAGTTTGAAATTTTATTCTTAGCTAGTTAGCATTTTTATTATGAGAGGGGTAGGGAGTACCCCCCAAGGTACAATGCTCGCACTTAAAAATCGGCAATGCTCGCTGCTCACATAGACTACTAAATTAAAAAAATATGCAAAATAATGTTCACCAAAAGACAATGCTCGCACTGAACAGACCAAATGCTCGCTGCTTGCAATACCCCCCTTACAGCCCCCCATTATACTATTGACACAGATTGTTTGTCAAGGCATAAGTTTGCTTATAGACTTTTTTCTACAATTTTAATCTTGCTAAGACGTACCATAGGATTGCAATGATGTATGAGTCATGTAAAATGTACACTGCTCCTGTTTAAACTTGGAAACATCTTATAAAGGAATGTGCTTTATTTTCCTTCTTTTTTGCATAATAGAAGCACTTAATATTGTTTCAATTTGCAATACTAACTTGTTATATCTATCTTGATGACATTGCAGCAGCTGCATGCAGTTGTCTTTGCTGCTTATATCCATGTGTTGAAGTAGTATTTTTATATAGAAGTATTTTTAGTTTGCTAGAATGTCTTAATCATTGTTACATTAGGCTGTTAAACTGATTGAATTTCTTTCAGTTCCAGGTGTTGATTTCTTGGTTTTCTTATGATTTTTCATGTAATATATTATGCATCGATCTACTGGCACTCTACATATGAGCTGTCAATTAATCTTCAACCTTATTAGAAAACCTCTGAAATCAATATCTACATCATTGGCTGATAATGATATCTCTTTCTGAAAGACTGTCCATGTAGAATAGTATCATCTGCCACCATATAGGTCGAAAGGTAGAGTACTATTAAGTTTAACATGCATATGAATATATTTTAATGTAGCTAAGGGGTATTATACTGTTTTGTAAAACATAAATTTAAAATAATTCAATATATCCTACCCTGTTGAAAATCTAGCCTACATCTAAACATTTGTTAAATTGTGTATTGAAAGACTATATGTTTTTTTTTGTTAAGTTTATTTATCTGCTAAGATGTCTTTTATTTGTATCACATTATGTGACAGGCAAATTTAATTAGCCATTATAAGGGAAATGATAAGATAAACTCTACCTGGGAGACCTGTAACTCATTAATCTTTGTCAGTTGTCAAACATAAGGAGTCAAAGTTAGGGCAGCACTGTTATTTTTAGTTCCTTCCATCTTTGGACTAGCAGCCTTACCAGAGTAATAACACGAATCATCATCATCCCTTCACTCATGATACCCGGCTTCATACACAACACTTTTGTGTCATACCTTGCTGGGGATACGTGGTAGTTTCTATAGGTTCACACCTTGTATATATATTCTGTAAACTTGCTCCAAAGGACATCTGATTTGAAAGTTATATATTAAACAATTTCATAAAAATTTGGAAGATCAGAAACCATTGTATTCTCTTTAATACATTTGTTTTAGGTAGACTCCAGTTAAAGAGTACTCATTTCTGTTCTGGTATAACATTTAGTTATAACAGTCTCAGGTATCCTAAAGTCTTGTATCTGTCACCATCATGGCAGGAAGCAGTTTCAAAATTTCTGAATAGATGTGTGTATTGCAATAAAGAACTGTACTGTAGACATTTTTTTAGCATAAATTAAAAATAAAGGGAATACAATTTAATTAATAAATAATATAATTTAGCATCGCTGTTTTAATCATGAAAAATGATATTAATATTTTTTGTGATTCTTGATAATATTAGAATTTATATTGAATTTTGTGAAAATAAAAGTTAGAAAGATGATCAAGTTGTGTTGTTATGTACATGTAGGTTTGAATTTTTTGAATTGACATTGCAGATAACTTACATGTGCAAAGAAATTGATTGGTCTAAATATATATTTTCTTCTTCAGTGTGCCTATTTCAATTCTGATTATATTTCCAGTGACATGAATTAAAATGCCAATGCAGGACTGAAGTTAACCTAACCCCGTAGCGGGCCTCATCTTAAAATATGTACGCATTTGCACCTAGCAATATGAGCCATAGTAATGTTATGACAAAACTGATAGATATAAAAAGTCAACATGACTTTGAAAGAATAAAGTATGCTTTTAGCGCTATTACATTCAATTACAAAAGTTAGGTGAAACTCTATACCGTATCTATTTTGTTAAAAATAGTTGTAGATTTGTGTACACGTACTGAAAGCTGCCATGGCAGTGCAAATAGTTTAGGAATATCAGGTAAAATAGTCAGTTGTGATGTTTGATTACCACTTAGCATTTTGATATATCAGAATAGCAGACAAGCAACGGAAGACTATAATGGAGCAGCTAGGTATAGATGGTAGGTACAAAAATATTTTCTTTTCTACGGTAAAATAACATTTCTATAGGTCACATTTTTGTACCAATGTCTGTTACCTTTGCATTATATGCAATACACCAAATAAGATATACTGTGGCTTCAGTGCTTTATTAAAGCCACATACCTGTAAGGAAGTTCACATTAATGTTTACATCATCAATATCATGGTTTATAAAATTACCTTTTATATCTGAAAAACAGAATTAAAACGGATATGTAATTTGTATCTATTATTTTCTATAGTCAAGACTGTAAATCCTGCATTATTTATGATTGAAAAATACGAACATTTGTTTTCTTGTTAAATTGTCCATTTCCTCCTACACATTGTGGCTGATTTCTTTACACTACCAAGAAAAGGTATCCTCAGAAACAATATGAACATGTACTTGTTGCCCTATGAGACAGGATAAGAATTAGAACTCTATCAAAAATGGAAATATTTTGAAGCATTTAAGAAAGCTCTTTCTAAATAGTTTAATTTAAAATTTTACATTGCTTTTGTAACACCCATTTGTATTAATGTTTAGAGGCTGTGTGATGCTTATCTAGGTATTGCTGTAAACCTACAGATTTTCGTTTCTCATTTACATTTTATTCTATACAACACCACATAATTTTAAATAAAGCTGAATAATTTTTTCTTAATTCTCTGTTTTCTACAGTTTTTTTATTTTGAAATTAAATTTCAAAAATAGTACAAATTGAAATGATGAGGACAGGCAAATTTGTTTATCTTCCTAGTACTTATGAACATAACTGATATCCTATAAAGTTCAACTAAACAATGGATTGAGTTTAAACAAGAGTTCATTTTAGGTGATACAGTGATGATAGATCATAAAAGACAACAATCATCCACAGTTCATCTATTACTCATGGAAATTTGATTGATATTTTAACTCTTTAAGTATACTTTTTTCTACTTTCCATTTAAATGTGCAAATTGTAAGGTATTTTTTTAATGAATATTAATTTCCATAGTACCTAAGCAATGATTTCATTACAACATATATCACCTTAAAAAGTTAAGTGTTTATTTTTCACAACATGTTTAGGTTACATGTGTAAATGTTAGTGAAATTAATTTTTTATTATTTGGATAAATCTCAAATTAATTGTTTTATTTTAATACTGATTACTTTGATAAAAAGTAAAGTTTAAATTTTGGTGGATATTAGAATTGACTAGTAAGGTAGGTGAACTATTTAAAATGTAATTTGATATTTGTAAATGTGATTTATCATTGCATTTTTGTGATCAACTTAATAGAAAAATGATATTATCAACAACAGTAAGTCATTAAGCAAATAGATGTAAAAAATAATATTTTTGTACAAATAAATTTGGTAAAACTATGGGTGATTAAGCAGTTCCTTTTCAAATTTAACACAGCCTCTTCAGCAAGGTATATTATTACAGTTTAATTTTCAGTTGAATTAAACTAATGAAGTGTATAAATTCCCCTCCCCTCTAATTAATTTATTTACTTAGTTTGAGAAACTATAAATAAACAGTGCAAGGATTATAATGTCTGCATGTCTGAGTTAGGGTAATCTACCTGTCTACACAGGTAAGAATGTCAGTTATTTTTCTTTGATCTCTCTCCTGATTCTTTCTGTGCCAAGAATTTCAATGATCTTAATATTGCCTTTGAAGAAAATTATGTAAAACCACTGAAAACAAACCCAGTATTTTGTTTACTCCCAAAGCCTGTGAGATGATGCACCAGTTGACAGCTATAGGTGTTTGACCTTCAATCTGACTGCTAGAGGAACAAAATGAAGTTTTTTAGAGCAAAAGAAGAGTGAAGAAAATATTCAAAAAATTACTTATTTATGAAATTAGGAGACTGAAACAATTTTTATATAAACAATATTAAAAATATCAATAACTGATCAAAAGAAAATATCTCAACTAAATAAGAGGACTGCATGACATTTTGAATATTTCTCAAATTAGAAATATGTCATTTTTCCTTTTGGTTTAGTGATTTTGAATACCAAATAATTATTGGGGCATTATATTGACAAGTTTAGGATATTGAAATACAGGTTATTATTTTGATAACAATCTGATATATAGTTAATGTGCTGTCTATCCCCATAAGCTATTTAACTTTGACATCTTTTGTTTCTGACAGGTCACAACTGACCAACACCATTATATTTATGTATCACTGACTGACCTTTCACCTTTCCTTTTTTCCTTAACAAATTTTAAAAATATTATGTACTTTTGTTTTCATGACATGAATCATTAGGTCTATTAAATGTACCTGAAAGAGGTGTGTTTGTAATAATTGGTGTTTAAGCTGTATTTACCTTCATTTGAGTGAAGTATTTGTATTTATAACAAGGATGTAACCTATATGTATGCCAATCATATTGAAAGGTATAAACAAGTTTACACATGGTTTGTGTACTAAGAAAATTGTTGTTAGATACATAGCCTCAGGCTGTAACATTTAGCCTTACACAGTTTGTTGAAGAAGGTTAGTTATACACAATCATACACAGTTTGATATTTGTAACTGTGAGTGTATGTACAGATATTAATAAAGTGTAATATTTGACACTAATTCAGGTAAGTTGATTACATTTAATCCAGATATCTGATAAATGAACACTACTTGACTGACATCAAACAACAGATCAGTCTGTGTTTCCATATATATTTATTATTTCCATGGAGTATTAAATTCAGTGTTACTATGGAGAGGATGCTCTAATTATCTGATTATATGATCATAGTTTTATTTTGATAAAGAATATCACATGCTTCTTCATTTTGTAGAATTTTATTTGTTAGTCTTTTTATAAATCAACACTATTTCATATAGAGATTTATAGCTCAGGTTTATGTTAGAAATTTGTACACCTATAAAAGAGCAGCAAAAATTTAATTTAAATGTTCTGTAACCGGAAACAGGAAAAAAAGAACCATAAAATTTATTTCCCTATTTAGAGTAAGTGTGATTGTAACACTTTGTTATCAGTTTCAAAGTAAAACACTTCTAAATGTCCCATATGTCAGTAATCAGAGATGACACATACTGGTCTAAATTTTATATATGCTTCAGGGTACCAGTAAGAAAAGTTCACTTGGAAAAAATTATGTAGCTCCATTAAGATAATGCAGGGTTATATTATAAGTTCATCATGAGGACATTGCAATGATTCATTAACAGTATTTGAAAAATCCTTACTTTGAAAATATTTGTATTGGTATTGGATCTTTGCTCTTTTATCATATCTTTTTGAATGTAAGTAAAATTCAGTACTTTGTGTTTCAGTGTTATTCTTTTGTAAGGTTTGTAGATTGTAATGTTAGCACTGCATAACCTTTAATAACATACCGATTTTTTTCCTTGGAAAAGTGCAATTATGAATTTATGAGAGTACATTGACATGTAATTAATTATGAGTTGATAACTGTTTATTCAATTTAGAATCCACAAAATACTACCAGCTTGTTATGATACTGTAACTGTAATATACTGTACTATGTAGCTTACACTGATCTGGTAACAAACTCTGCAAATCAACAAAGCTGATATTTAACCTGCAAAAATAATAAGATATGAGACATTTTGCAACAAAACAAATTTTGTTATTGGATCATTTTGCACTAATACTTATATTGAAAATGAGTAATAAAATTTGAATAATTTTGGCTTTCAGCTGTCAAAACTCTTGGTGATCTAGATGACCAAATCAAAGCTGTTGTCTGTGCACCAACATTTGGATATTTGGATGTAAAAACTGAATTGTCAACAAAAGAACAAGATATAATAAGGAGTTCTATACTGCTAATTCGTCAACTTCTCTTGGATGCTCAACAAAAGTTCTGTAAGATGGTTGAAGACAACAAATTGTTAGCAACGAAAATTGATGACTCAATTAAAGCTGCCAATATGGAAGTGAATTCACTGAGAAATGAACTGGAATTTGCTAATAAACAAATGAATATGTTATCACAGACATGTGGACCAAAAATCACAGTGGATGATAATGTAAAAGGTAATTTTTTTAAATATGTTTTGTTTCTCGGCTGCACAACTAGCGTTTGGTATTTTAAAATTTAATCACATAAACTTAATCTAAAAGAGTGGTTACTATTTGTTAAATAGTTGTTATAAAATTCTATTTTCATGAACACGCATAAATTTGTAAAAACAATGATAATTTATTTTGTACACCTCCTGAAATTTTCTTAATACATTTTGGCAAATAATGTCGCTATTTATTTGCTGACACCTCATCACCATCACCTAGTTATATTAATTGGAATTTACAAAGTATAAAAAGTATGGTGAAATCAGATTTAAAAAACTAACAAGAGCTAAGATGCCTATACAAATGAACCATACATTCAGACAAAACATTTATTAAAATAAAACAGATTTTAAACAATAATCTTAAGGATTCGAGATACAATTAACTAACATTCTTCTCTAATGTTAGTAATCAAGATGAAGAAATAGACATTGTTGAAAATATGATAAGCAGTCATTTTGCAAAAAGTTGTGTTTTTTAAATTTTAATTTTCAAAATATGTTAGTCAAAACCACTGCAGCTACAAAATGAATTTTGCATTGATCGTCTTTAGATATAGATCTACAAGCTGTGTTTCAAATTTTTCAAGTTTTGCTTTGTCGTAAAATTATGAATTTTCAAAGTTCAATTTTGCTGATTTTCACTTGATGAAACTTTTGTCGATACTATGATATGTAAAGATCATTTGTGCACGTTTTAAATGTGTGCCTTAATGAGCTTTTACTTGCATTTTTATGAAACTTAAATTTTTTAAAAACGTTTTTTCCTAAAATGATTTTTTATCGGGTTTTATAATAATATTCAACCTAAAGTTTAGAGTATTTGCTTTTTAAAAATATAGACTTTTGAATGTCTGTCTCTTCATTAAACCACAAGTTGAAATATAAGTACACACCTCAATTTATGTCAGAGATCTTGATAAGTACCAGGAATTCAGTAAGAAATCCCTTACATATATTTTCTTTGCTAAACAGATATAGTAGTTCCAGTCCCGGGGGGGTACTCAAGGTATTTTTGGTGGGGGTGTGCAGCCCAGTTGAAAATTTTGGATTTGGATTTGTATACTTCTTACGGTATTTTTTTGGATTGCAGCTACCGTAAAGAAATTCAAAAATTTGGATTGCTACTACCTGCTTACAGCAAATAATTTGGATTAATTTTAGGTTTGTATCCATAAAACGATTTATGGAATTTGGTTTGTATCAGTCAATTTGCATAAAAATGGATTGCTACTCAAATATTTTAAAATTTTGGATTGCTACCCTTATATTTCAAAAAATTTGGATTGGGTTAGCTACCGCAAGCTAAAATTTTGGATTGGGTTGCGCGGCACATCCCCGTAGTCAAAAAACCTGAATACCCCTCGGGGTTCCAGTACATACCAGATTTCATCTTTAGGTAAAAATATCTGTCCATTGAGGTAAGGACTGATTGAACTCTAACTAAAACTATTGAAATAATTTAAACACAATTTACAAATGCTTGATTAGTGAAAGAGCTTTTGTTTCAAATAGTCGGTTTCATAAGTAATTTGAAATAATAAACTTTTAGAATGATTCACACTTGACACTACTGATGGGTCACCTGGTGACAAATCCTGGATCTGGGCCTGTGTGATTTATAATTATTTGTAAGCGTAGACCTGAAATGCAGCAGTAATTTTTTCAGCGCACATTTCTCTGGTGCCACAAGCATTTTGTTCTGAATCAGTGATTTCAGTTATTTCAGACATGATACTGGGAAAGTTGGGTATATCTCCCCAGGTATTGAAATTTGAAATTACTCATCTGTTTCAAATAACCAGAACTAAAAGAAAAAATATACCATATTTATCCCAATAGATGACCTTGGTGTGTGTCTAAGTACTTTTGATTAAGATATTTTTATAGTGCCAAAATTAAAATAAACATTAAAAGATGGATAAACTTTCTGTGGTAAAAGAAACTAGTACCTCAGGTTTATTTTAAGTACATCTGTTATAAGGTTAACTTTGGTTAACTTGTTTATAGTTTAATAACATTTATTGAGTGTACCATTGTTCAGACTATCAAGACTGGGAGCTCATTAGATATGTTTAAAGAAATAAAGTTTGATACAGAATCAAAATCCTGTACAGAATCTATTTATCCCAATTGGTACAGAAAACATTTTATGAAAAGTGTTAGTAAGATTAATTTTGTTTCCATTGTAAAAAGTATAAGCTACTAATGAAAAGGCATATTGAAGTTTAGGCAGCTTGTGAAGGATAACCAACAACACTTTGTTTGTGTAGTAGTTTTTATAGCTACAGTTAAAGAGAAAAATCTGGAGGAAGGATGTTAAATATGTAATTGGGCTTTTGAAATATCTTTACAAAGGCCTGATATTTATTAATGTGTAGTAGACAAACATGCTGTCTAACATTCCTGAGAGTTAGTATAGAATTCTTATAACCAGTTAGCATCAGTGTGTCAGATATTCTGTGGCTGAATCATATGGTCAATGAGAGTTCTGGAGGCAGGTTGTGTGATGTTATCAGGGTTCAGTTGCTGGCCAACAGAAAGATAACAAGAAAAAACATTTTGGTGTTATACAATGGAATATTTGAAAGAAAATTCTTATGGAGTAAAATATGCTTTAGGTAGGTTCATGTACAGTGTAAATGGTTTTTTCAGCATTTGCAATGTTTGGAAAAATAAACTATTGTATCAGCAATTAAAAGTTACTTTCTCTGTAGACTATATTATTTTTATACTTCTTACATTTATATATTGTAATTAGTAAGCTAAACTGAATTAAAAATTAGTTGTATTTTAATATTTTCATCACGTAAGAAATTTGCTGGGAATCAATTCATCATTTTTTACATCATTCCTGTTTCTCATATTATAATGAACAGTTGGTACCAAGCATATGGTAAAATGATCACTAAATTTAAAAGAAATATATTTATTGAAACTAATTAATTTAACTTAATGACATTACAAGGGATTTTGCATACAATGAATGGCATGCATCTGTTTATTCTTTGTCCTTTTAATATTATTTTTGTATATAGTGAAATTAGAAATTCATGGAACAATAGCTTCAAAGGTTAAAGAGAGGAAGTGTTTAATTATTATCATCATGTCCTCCTTCGGCAGTGGTGGCAGGACACTGATGCCTGCATGTCTTATCATGTCAATCTCTCTCTGTTTCAATCCATTTTATTCTTTGCCATTCAGTGGGTGATTAATCCATAGGAAATATCTACAATTTTACCTGCTGAATGTTACTCAAATGTGGTGCCTTTCCTGGTACCTTATTGAATTATCTGAGTATACAAAACAGAATAGCTGAGGAAATGGGTTATCATTCCACTCAAAGAAAAAATGCATGCTGATAAATTTCTTATTGTTCTAAAATTTTAATGAGAACTTTAAGTATTTTTATGAAAAATTTAGAAGCATTTATAGATATCATCGCTTGCATACTTCAATTGAAAAAACAAATAAACATACTTAGTAAAAATAACATAGCTGCACACACGAATTTTGCATGTTTGATATAAGATAAATTACCATTATGTATGTTCACAATATAAGAGTGGTTATAACACCACAAGACAACTTTTATATATAGATGTTTTAAAAGTATTATTTTAACCAGGCATATGATATTTTCATCAAAAACAGTAGCTAGATATATTTAGTATGATATGATAGATACACTAATTTGGAAAGTGATGAGTACCATCCTGAAATTTTGAAACCCTTATTACCTTAGAACTAATGCAGCATGATTTGCTGATTATCCCAAACAATTTTAAAATACAAGGTATCACAAATGAACATTTTTTACACAGAATAATTAAAATGTTAATGTTCTAAGCAGATCAACCCTGACTTATTAGCACTACTGAAATTTAGGAAGATTGCTGACAGTTGTTTTTGTATAGAGTACCAGAAATTCATTTAACCCTTAACACATAATAAATATTGGCCAATGTATCATCAGTAATTTAAAAGTATTTAAAGCCAATTATGTGATAATTACTAACTTCAACTTTGTGGTAGGTTTCTTTTGTAATCATGCTCTTGTATATTTTGTAAATTATATTTCAGTTGAGAAATATATAATTTATATATATAGTATAATTTATTCTTTATAGTTAATTTTCATAGTTTTGCATAACATACTATTTACTTGATATTACAAAAACCTTTTGTTAGAGAACAATTTAAATGAAAGTTTCTTTTATTTCCTTTTGAATTACTTTTTGCTGCAAATACAAAGAAATTGCAGTGTGCTTTGCCTGCTAAAAAATCTGCTATGGTTTGGAGTTAAAATATGCTATATCACTTTATAATCTGGAATTAAATATTCCATGGAGATATTTCAAATGTGAAAACACAGATAGCAAACTTAATTGGCTCATTATAGTAAAATACTACAACATTAACAACTGTTCACAACATTTGCCTTAATATAGGAACTTAACTGCATTTTCTATTTTATTTATACTGCTTTTGTCTGTCGAGATAAGTTGCATTTCAAAAAATTCACATTTAATTTAAATTACTCTCTTTGAAAAGGCTTTACATAACATGGAAAAAAGTATAGCTGTTCAAGGTAGGACTGGTTGGTATTATACTGTGTATTGCATAAGTGTTCAGTTGAACTTCACAGCATGATGAATTTGGAATACAAGGTCCTTTATCTGCTAATCCGGAAAATTTTCATATTCAAGTTATAAAGGGTGAACCTGAAAAAAAAGAACCAAAATTTTCTGATTAGAAAGGCTTTGATCTTTTTTGAATCTGTTTGGTGGATACAGAATTGGATATATAGTCACACCAGACAATATGGTAACTAGTCACTACTGGTCTGATTAAAGTTTTCCAATGTATTCATGCATTATTATATATACCTATAGTTACTTTGCATTTAATGTTTATACATTTATCAATTTTTTCCAGTGAGTTCCCCAAGACCAGTTAATTATAACACTGAAGACAATGACATGAAGCTGTTACTGGAAGAAAACTCAAGACTAGAGCAGCAAGTACGTAGTTTACAGCGAGAGATACAAGAATTACGGGCAGTGAAAGCAGCAAAACTGGACCAACCAGGGGTAAACGAATATAAATTAGAACTTATACAGACAAATCAAGAATTATCCAGAGCCAAGGAGGCCATTCAAGGTAAAACATTAAAACTATCTAATAAATTGTTGAGATGATATTAATATACAGTATACCCACTACATTGTCAAACAGACAGCAAGGTGTAGTAAACATTTGTAATAAATTATCTAATAACAGTACCTATCCATATTTTACAGTGAATGCAAAAAAAATATCAGATGCTGTGGTATTGGGCTCTAATGTGCTTTTGCAATTTACCTTTGAATTTAAATGATCACGCTAAAAAAATACCGGAATTAACAAGAGTAATCAATGGTTAATAAAGAGAATAATTAACGTATAACACAGCACATATGGTTCTTGCTAACATAATATGATCTGTACACAATTTTTTTTGAGATTTGTGTCTTCAACCATGTTCAACTTATTATCAACAGCTTAGCATGTACTGTTTAGCAAACTAACATATAGAGTTCTTTATTAAAAAAGTATAAAATAATGCCATATAGCTTATTTTTTTGCAATAATAATGCATTGTGTGTGTGGTCATTTTACAATGGAACCATTCCAAAAAATAATACAAGATCCCTGTTCATAGCTGGATATAACCTGATATCATGTGGTTCTTGTTATTTTCTTTACAAACAATGGAATTATTATTGTCAGCAGCCATTCTTCCTGCTGCCAAACATGTGATTAATTGCTACAATTTTACGACATTTTATGCATAACATTTTAATTTCTATACATAAGGATGAAAACAAGAGATAAAAGTTTTTCTAAAGCTGTGATACTTTTAAGTATACATAGGTAGGTCTGTGAATAAAAATTGACAGAAACATTTTTGCACTGATATAAACACACTTAAAATCTGCGTGAATAAGTTAGTGATAAAAGATAGTTGTTCATACCGCAAAGCAGTGGCAGTTTTATTTTTCAGGGAGGTTTGGGGTTCGATCCTGTTTTTTTTGCTTGTTGACAACATTTTTTTGGAATCAAATCAAACTTAAATCCTGGAGCTGCCCCTGCATTTTTTTTTTAAATGGGGAAAATTGAAGTACTGATCTTTTTTGAATAATTTGCCCAGGTATTTCCCCACCTAAATTACCCTCTGTGTATTGATGCTAAAATGTGATACAAAGGCATATGTAGTCTAGACAAATTGATGCATTTGAATGATTCATCTATGGAGAGGATTTTTAACCCAAGTATGATTCAATTCGCTTGGGAGAACAGCTGTCAGTAAAAAAAAAGTGCAAGTAAAAATTGTAAAATTCTTATAGCAACAAAATTAGGTTAACAGTCACTATTAAGCATACATGCTTTTGAAACTTCTGATAAAATTGTTTTGGAAAACATAATCCTGCACTTAAATCACCTTGTTGAAATGCAATTATTAAATTTTTAGGAATGATACTTTAACATGAAAAATAAGTTTTAGAATTTTTTTTACTGCACTTTTAGCATTCCAATACAACATTGAAGTCTATTTGCTAAAAAAATAAAAATCAGCTAAAAAAAGTAGAGAAGTTGCAATAAAAAGGGTTTGCAATGCTGCTTTAAATGTTGCTAAACTTTATAAAAGATTTACTGAGTTACATTGGTTAGATTGAAATAATAACAATGTGTATAAAAGATAACCTTTGGAGAAGTTTTTGGATGACAGTTAGATAAAAATTCTATGAAAGAGGCAAAACTTATAAAATGGTTGTCAAGTACTCATGATGACTACTATAGTATAGGGTAAATGTAGGTAATTTCGGACACTTTTGGTTAGATGGCTTTGTAAAATATTATCTTACTTAGCAATATAT
>JAOXYB010001569.1:2877-20445 GCA_028565635.1 Phoronis ovalis | reverse complement strand
TAGTTGCGAAGCTTTTCGCTCACTATACCAATACAGCTTAATGTTTCAGTCATGTTTTTGCGGGCTTCATTGCCATGCAATTCTTCTTCAATGTTCAGAGCCTGTAATTGATACGACAGCGCTTCACTGTAATTACCTAAATCGTTATGAACTAAACCAATATTTCTTAGTATCGCAGCAATATTTTCCTGATGATCATGATTTTCATTGTCAATTATATGTTTTTCAATATTCAGTGCTTTACCAAAATGTTCAAGAGCTTTATCAAATTCTCCCTTATGATGTTCTATTCTACCTATATCAACCAGGCTTGTTGAAACACATCCAGCAGCACCAGGAATTACGCTCCATAACTGTAATGACTCTTGTCTCCACAGTAATGCACTGTTATAATCCCCAAGTCCATAATATGCTTTACTCAAGTCACCCAGTAAATAACCCTTCTCAACTGGTGAAAGTTTACTTCCTGTTCTTAGAGCTTTCATATAGCATTCCACTGCATCTTGATGAGACAGGAAGAAAAAGTGCAGATGTCCTTGGATGAAGTAACTGTCATCATAAAAGTTCTTTAATAACTCGGAGATATAATCAATACTATGTGTAGGCCAATGTGTTGCTATAAGCTTATAGATCAAAGGAACTGTTGTGAAATAAAACCGAAATATCAGCTGTTCATTATCACAAAAGTATGCCTTTATTTCATCTTTTCGCAGGGAAGTATTGGTGGCTGCCTGTTTTAAAAAACTCAAAGTCTCTTTCTGACCCCTATTTTTTATGTATGTTTTAAGACGTAGCAAAACGGCAATGGAAACTGCAACTTGTAAACTTCGAGAATCATCTTCAGATAAGGGGTGTCCCGTCATTTCCTCCAGTAAATCCCAGGGTGAATTCGTGCTCAAATTGTATATCAGCTTTAAATCATTTGTTATTATGGATGGTAAACGGTAGATCTCCTTTTTCACATGTTGTAGAGCAACAAAATTTTGCAAATTTTGCTGACTAACTCTGTTCATTAATTTGTCTAGTAAAGGATTTTTACCAAAGTGTTTAGCATCTTGTCTGAGCCTGTTCAGTCCGTCATACTTAATGTCAATGTCATTTCCTACACCGGAGCAAAGATTTACAAATTTATCCAGTAGTTCTGAACAGCCATCTATTAGTGTAGTAGTTCTAAGTATCTCTGCTAGATGGTACCCTTCTTTTAAAGCATACTTATGGTGCACATGCCTCGACATCTTTGTTGGGGTTTCAATAAGTTCAATTCCTGATTTGAATTCTCTGTCTGGTAGACCTATTGGGGTTTTGCACGCCCAAGGCATTGCACCGTCAAAACAAATACCATTGGTGGTAACAGAATCATAAAACCAATCTCCATTCTTTTTGTCAAAATCGTTTAAACTTTTGATACCAAGTGCTGGTAATGGTGTCTCACTAAGATTTATCACAAACAACTGAAACAAATGAGTCAAGTTTCTAAAATATTGTTTATCTTTGCTATCATCTTCAATCAGAATTACAAATTCTAAATCTGAATATGGTGTCATCTCCTCTCTTGCTAAAGATCCAAGACCAACAACAGCAAAACTCTGTGGAGATGGTCCTAGAATTTTATAGCACTCATTCAATACATCTTTGAAAAAAAGTTTCATACTCATGCTAGTGTACTTTGACAGCGACTTGACCTTTTTCACTAAACTTTTCTCCTCTTCAATTCTTAACTGTTTAGCAGCATGAATGCTAAAATTTACTTTTATGTATTGCCACACCTCTTCTAGTTTCTTTTCTATATTTGTTCTTAAAGTGTTTAGTTTTTCTTGTACTGTACTTTTAAATGTTGCTGGAGGGTCTGTATTTCTAATGTTGAGCATTTTTAAAAGAAAGATGTTTTCATTTCTGTTGATTAGATTATGTAATATTTCATTTTTCTCCTTGTCCTTTGTACGAAGTGTTGAGGAATTAAATAAAGCCGAGGCTTTCACAAAGTCAAGAGGCTCTTTTGTTATCAGCCCTCGTAGATGATATACAACTCCTAAATGCTGTAAAACATCGGAAGTACTCTCTAAATCTCGGTCCGTTGACTCGCGTAACATCGAAGCAAGACAATTTTCTTGGGATTCTAAGTTTCCAAGTACTTTTGATTTTGGTAGCTTTGTCTGCGTGTTCTGGGAAATCAGCTCGCTGTCTCCTTGCAAATTGCCTTTTTCAGTTGCCATGATAACCAGTAATCAAAGTCACTCTGAAATTATAAGATATTATATGTAATTTGTGGTTTATCAGTAAGACCTGTGTGAGCTTTTCAAATTTTTGGAAGCTGCATGGCCATGGTTTATATATTTATGGTACAAAGTACTGTTTTAACATATTATAGACTAAACAATGCAAGAGCATGCACATAGTATAAGACCTAGATATAAAAGAGAAATTTCATCAATTATCATGTGCCTTTAAAATGTCAGATCAGTTCCAAAACTAGTCCTAGCTTTATGACCCTACATAGTAGTTCTTGACCTCTAAAGTCTAAGTGTTACACTGTTGATTTTGTGATGCAGCTGCAACTTATGGGGTGTGCGCCCCCTGTAAAAACTGCTTTCCAAAAATATGGTAAAAACTTATTTGCGGAAACCATAGCCTATGGTAAAAGAATTCAAAAAAATGCTGCCAGGAAATGTACTTGCCCCCATGGTCGACGATAAGAATGGGAAAAAAAATCAAGAAATGCACCATTTGCAATTAATTATTTATTGAATATATAAGATTAATTACCCTGTTGTAAAAGATATTTGGAATGCAATAAACCACCCCCATGGTAAAAATTGACAAAAATACTTAAAAAAGTTATCCCATGATAAAAACCAGTACTAAAAAAGGGGCCCGTGGGGTGTACATAAATTGTATGTAGTCACTTTGAATACTGAGAATAGAATCTTCTCATGCATGGCTGTTCCAGTCTCCCCCCCCCTAATACTACAAGTGCCAACCAAGCATACATTCAATAGGAATTATTACAAATTTATCAAAATTAAAAATAACTGTTAGGTTTAGATTTTTTTTCATGTTGAAATGATATATAATAGAGTATAATACGTGTACTCTGAAGGTTTTTTTTCTAAAATTTTGTTTCCTGATTTTTTAAAGTCAGATAAACCTAGTTTATTTATAGTGTAATTGATTGGTAGTTTGCACTTATATAAAAACAGGAAGTAGTAGGGTCATAAAGCTAGGACTATTCCAAAACCGAAAGCAAATCATGCAAATTCCATTAACGGGCATTATGCAAAGTAAACAATAAAATTTCCACGATCAGCTATTCAATTCTACACGTGTAGTCCATAACTTTAACATAAGATACCTGTACAAATCTAAAATATGAAACCGCAGTTTTATTCTTCCTTACAAGCTGGGTCAAAAAAAGTAACCACTTTTCCGGATTCAGATAACAAGAAACACGTAATAAATCTCCAAAATAAGAAGAGTGATTGATCATTTTCACGCCGGTAGGTGTCTCTTACGTCAAAACAGTATGGCGACCCCCATGGAATAAAACGCATTTTTCTCGAACTCAAGTGAAAATAAGAACCAGCCATTCTCCATTTCCTGATCCTGTTATCATGACCACCTCCTTGCAAGAAAATTCTGCTGAAAAGAGTCGAGGGGAAGTTTTGAAACAACTAGAAAAAGATACAACCACAGTAAGATCGGAGTTGAAAAACATAAGGTGGGTTTGCGTTCTGACTAGTCACTAGGCTCACCTGGCAGGTACAGTATTAATTATTACGAGAAACCCGAATAAGGGTCTGCAGCATAACCGTAGTAAAATCCCAGACTAAAATGCACCAGTTTACGATAATTTTATGTCTGCTTATTTTACTATATTTGTAAAGGAATTAGCTTTTAAATATCTATTTTTAAAATCAATTATGAGTTATGACTTATGACTAATATCAGTATATGCATTTTGTTTTTCTCGACTAGTCTATTATATAGGTAGTCCAGTTCTTGACCTCTAAAGTCTAAGTGTTACGCTGTTGATTTTGTGATGCAGCTGCAACTGATGGGGTGTGCGCCCCCTGTAAAAACTGCTTTCCAAAAATATATGGTAAAAACTTATTTGCAGAAACCATAGCCTATGGTAAAAGAATTCTTGAAAAGAATTCAAAAAAATGCTGCCAGGAAATGTACTTGCCCCCATGGTCGACGATAAGAATGGGAAAAAAAATCAAGAAATGCACCATTTGCAATTAATTATTTATTGAATATATAAGATTAATTACCCTGTTGTAAAAGATATTTGGAATGCAATAAACCACCCCCATGGTAAAAATTGACAAAAATACTTCAAAAAGTTATCCCATGATAAAAATCAGTACTAAAAAAGGGGCCCATGGGGGTGTACATAAATTATATGTAGTCACTTTGAATAAGAATAGAATCTTCTCATGCATGGCTGTTCCAGTCTCCCCCCCCCTAATACTACAAGTGCAAACCAAGCGATATGATATATAATAGAGTATAATACATGTACTCTGAAGGTTCTTTTTCTAAAATTTTGTTTCCTGATTTTTTAAAGTCAGATAAACCTTTATTTATAGTGTAATTGATTGGTAGTTTGCACCTATATAAAAACAGGAAGTAGAGGGTAAATCAACTGATGGAATAGCTGTGAGAAGACTCTATGCACCCATCCACAGCATGGGTACTCAAATTTCAAATAATTTTTGCATGAATAGGTAACTACATTCTTTGTTAAAATCATAAAGTTTTTTTGGAGATATGCCTCTTCGTCTGTGTTGAAAGTTCCCTTCATTGGAGTCGCTGGTAAAAGCTTCATGCGATTCATTCGTAAAATGCATTCTTCGCATGCTGAGCAAAAACCAAAAAAAAATCTTATGTTCGTTGCTCCAAGAAATACCCTCCTTTTTGTGAGCATAACAATACGTAAACAACTATTTATTAATATTTTTTACTTTTGTTAAAATTTCCCTGTTTAAAGCTTTTCTAAAGTCAGATTAAAAATTAAAGCAAGTAGTATATATAACTACAGGATGCTGGGATCGAAAGGGTTTGAGTGTGGCATCCTCTAGTGCATGCAAATAGTCTATTAACAATTATTAGTCAATGTTCTTCTTCTGGTCACTGTCTCCATGGTGACACTATAACTGGGAATGTTCTGAAGCTTCAAAGTCATTCTGTTATTGGGAAATTTAAATAACCAAGTAAAACAGGTGTATACCTTGGGGGAGCTGATTACTTTCCAAAAAATTTGGTGGAGTGTGAGGTCCAAGGTAAGGAAACTATTACCCCATGGTAAAAACTGCATTACATGGTAAAAATTCATTTGCGAAAAACACACCTTATGGTAAAAAAAATCCTAGAAATGTGCATCCCATAACAGTAAACAAAATCCAGAAAATGCGGCACCCTGCTGTAACTAATCATTTATTGAAAATACATACCCCTTAGTAAAAAAAGTATTTGCAAAAGCAACCCCCATGGTAAACAGTGCTAAATAAACATAGTAAAATTGAAGACTGAAAAAAGGGGACCTGTGAGTATATATATACAGTCACCTTGAATGGCAGCCCCTCCACTGTTATATAGCCTGCTTTCTGGAGTAAAACTGTCATTTTGAAAATTCAAATGAATACATAGTCAAGTCATAATTGCACCTACCACTTTTTAAGTGAAAATGGTATTTATATAGGTAGGTGAAATGATCTAGTTAAAAAGTACTTACTTATTTTTGAAAACATGAGATACTTTTCAGAGAATGGATATCATATTAAATATATTTTTTGAATTTTAACAGAGAAAAAATAAAGTTTGTCTTGTTGCTTCTTCCCTAATTTAAACCCAAAATATCATTATATCAGATGGTACCATCAACAGTAGAGTTATAATTATTCTGGTATTATATGTGGAAGTTCTGTATTGTGTATACATACTGAAGTAAGTTATGCATTATCATTTTCTACATTTATTGTCACATGCATGACATAATATTTTTGTAATTTCTAGGCAGCAACTCCAGAAACTCAGATCCCAATACAAAAATGACATTTCAGAGATAAAGAAGAAATTAGAATGCTTAGTAGTATGTGATAAAAATGAAAAGCTTGAAAGTAAAGCAGAAAGCATTAAAGAATCTGGTGGGTAAAATCTGTCACATTGGTAAAGTGTATAATAAGATAAATTAACAGAATACACATAGCCAACATATGAGTGTATCTTTTTCTGATTTTTAGTGATTTTTAGATTTTATGTAAAAATTAAAAAATTTAGAAAGTTATAGTTTTCAAACTGTAAATAAATAAATGCTAAAATTTCCATTTACTGAATTGTTGCTCTGTTGTATCAAAGTAGTTACTAGTGATCTGTCACAAAATGCATGGCTAATATACAGTTATGTATCTATGTACTGTTGTAAATTTTAATTGCACTCTAGCTTCATTGCACTTCGGAAATAAATGTCATCGAGTTTAGAGGAAACAGAAGTAAATTTGTGCTATAAATTTCATTTGAGTGTTCGCAAGGAAGGAAAAATAAAGTTATATACCATGTTTATTTGCTAAACATTATTTTCGTAGAATGCTACAATAACTACAACTGTTAGAACACCTTCTGCTGCGCCATTACTTTTTTTTTGAAACAAATAATGTATTAAATGTATTTGATTTGATTTTATGAAACAATAAAAAGTAAAAAATCCATTTTTTGAATTGGTACATTTGGCCAGATGCTGTTGTTTGGATCAAAATATTTGTGTAAAACATTTCTTGTTTTGTTTTCACACCTTCAGAACTGTTGTTTGCAAATCAAGAATCTATTTTTGAAATATTATCATGTAACTGTGTCATTTATTTCAGATTCTCTAACCCGTTTTAAACCTGTTGGTTATATTCAGTCATTGTTTAAATTTAAAAATGGGACACCTCGCCAAGCTACAGTGTGTGGTGGCTTATCAAGAGGAGTTCTAACAATTGAGAAGGCTGTGCTTAATAATCCGCAACATTCTTTGGAAGGACTGGAACAGTTTTCTCATTTATGGTAAAGTCTTGTTTTTCAACCGGGTTTTCTGTTAAGTACAAGAAAAGGTGTTTAAGCCTTTTGTAGGGAAATATGTTTTGCTTGTCCCATGCTATTTTGAAACCCTTTGTACAACAATTTTTCATAAGGGAAATATAAGTCATACATGTTGATAATGTCAGCGTATTGACTTGTTTTGATAAAGTTATTTCTCTCATGTATTATATTGTCCTTCACCAATATATCTCTGTGTACTCATTATTGTTACATCTTATAAAAGCCTTTATTATAAATAGTACAAGCCTGATGATATATATATATATATATAATACTTTCTGCTTGGATTTAGGGTAATATTTCTGTTTCATCAGAATAACAACTCATTCACAAAGGCAAAAGTGAAACCCCCAAGATTAGATGGAGAAAAAATTGGTCTCTTTGCCACCAGGTGTCCTTACCGTCCGAATGCAATTGGTCTGACACTGGCAAAACTAGAAAAAATTGAAGGTTAGTCTTATTTCTGAATAACACTATCAGTAGTGTCATTTACTTTGTGTTATTTTCCAATTCATGTAAAACCAAATCTAGTGCTTGATCTGTAACTAACATAAACAAAACACTTTAATTGGCAAACAGATGAAGCAGTACAATACAAAAAAAGTCAAATTGCTAATAATCTTTCTGAAAACTTTTCAAAGGATAAAATAAATATCAACACCAACAAATATTTGCTAAAACACATTTTTCCAGGAGCATCAGTTCATTTATCTGGTCTGGACATCTTGGATGGTACACCCGTGTTAGATATAAAACCCTATATACCAGAGTACGATCAAGTGAATGTTTTACATGATACAGAAAAGCTGAAACACCCGAGGTATTTTGGAAAAATTAGATGGTGCATGTATAGATCTGAAATGTTTTACAGTCATAAGGCTAAGGTCCCATTAAGGACAATATGTCATCAAAATTAATAGCAATCATCATTGCAAGCCAAGGGAATATTCTCACAGTACATTCCATACTTTCCAGAAAGACGAATCATTGACTGGACGATTCAAAGGTGGATTCATGAAGGCCGTAGATTGGTGGGCTAGGTGATATTTTAGAATAAGCTTGAAAATAGCTTAAATGTTAATCTGAATCTTTGACATCTTTCATTGTGCATAGCACTTTCTTTGTCTCACAGTAACTGCTTCAGTTTTTATCCGATCAGCTTTATATTGGTACAGGATACATAGAGATGAAAGTACAGGTCAGATATAATTTTAACTTAGGACACTTCCAAGATTTGTTCTTGAGATATGGTACGCCGCAATAACACCTATAGTTTTCATTGACCATCTTCATATTAAGTACAGGGCATGTAACTTAAAAGTCCAAGAACAGGTCAGATACAGTTTTGACCTGGATTATTTTCAATACAGGTGGCTTTCTTTGTTTCCGAGAGGGCATATCATACTTCAAAAAAGCATTTAACTGGATGATTTGAAGGTAGATTTATGAAAGACATAAGTGGCTGAATATAATAGGCTAGGCGGGAACATGGAATGACCTTAAAAAATGGGCCAAATGCCGATCTGAATCTTTAACATTTATTGTATCCAATACTTTACCGTTACTTAAGGGAAATACTTCAAAAATTGCACTGCCTATATACAAATCGGGGCTAGAAACCACATACGAGCCACAATGTGATGTGATTCTAGGGATTTGATGAGCATCTGACATTGTAAATGTCTTGCTTAAATAAAAACTTTATCATGAGTGCAAAAAATCATTCCTATATTAAAAGTTGAAATGCTACGCTATTTCGTTTCTTTAGAAAGAAAAGTGGATCGATTTGTCAAATAATTTGCCTTGATTTGATATTTGTTTTTGTCCTTTAGAAATGTGGGCTGATGTTTTGATGACACAAAATTAAAGGCTCTAGCTTGCTTCCACCAGAGGTGGCTAGCAATGAGGAAGGTTATGCTGATATTCATGGAAGATTTGTTTGTAAGCTTCAAATTGTAATTGACTTGTTTGATGATAACTGAACTAAATTATGTAATGGTATTTCAGTGGAACTGGTGATGGGATCAGCAAAAGTGATGGTGCTACTGTCTGTCAGTGGGACACTAACACTACTGAAGTGAAAGAATCCAAAATGCTGGTATTAAACAAATGTATTAACGGTAATGAGCCTTCAGAAAATTGTGATACATCTAAAACAGATCAAGGGTATTCTTGTGGCAGTGCTGGTAAAGCTGATGAAACTAATGATTTGCCCCATTATGAACATCCGAGTATTGCAACCTGGATACAGAGACCACCAATAAAGACATTAAAAGTTCGTTTTACACCAACAGCAGAACAACAGATGCAAAAGTTTGGATCCCATTCAATGAATAAACAGTTTGTTTTACATTTCCTGAAAGATTACGAGGAGCTGAAAGAAACTATCACCCATATTCTTCAAGCTGATCCCAGATCTGTGTACAGAAGACAAAACTGTCAAGATTCACTGTATTACTTTATTGTAGATACTGTACATGTGACCTGTTGGTTTGATAAAAATGAGGTAGAAGTGCTTAGAGTGCAACCATCAGAAAATTTTAAATTAAACTCTACTTGAAATATGATTGATTGTGGCAAATGGATACAAATTACATTAGTTCTGAATGGTACTTTATCCCCAATGACCATACAGGCAGCCATTATCGACTTCATCTATGCCGATATTTAATTTAACTATTAGCACTAGATCAGTTATTTATTTGTGTATATGACTTGTATTTATTAAAATGTTTATGTTGCAAGTTCTCGGTATCTGATTCTTTCTTAGAAACATGATATATGTGAGATGGTTAAAAAATTTTGGTTTAAAATCGGAATTAGATTTGTTCTTTTGTAACATTTACAAAGTAACGATTTCCTGTAGAACAATATTCTGTAAATGATTTTCTGGCAATTCAAAGCAGAATATTGTTGGATCCTTTTGTGTGTCTAACCACCTGAAAAATGAACTGCTAATCAAATGAACTCGGTGCATATCTTGATTTATTAGTTAATCAATGCTAGGTATGCATAAAAACCAAGAACAAAGGTCTGCAATTCTTTTTTATAATGTGTTAATTAGTATACATGGCTAGTATAGTTAAAGTAATTCAAAGAGATCTATTTTATAATTATTATCTCTGAATACCATATACCTTAATTTTTTTTAAACTGAGGGTGTATGGTTGTTGAGAATTATCAAATGTTTGAAAAGGAAGGAGGATTGCACTTACAGAAGTCAAAGGAGATTGTTTTGTTAAAACTGCTAAATGATCGAGTGTTCCAGTTTTGAGCAAATTTAAGTTGAAAAGGAGTATGAATTTTCAGAATTTAATAATAAATCAACAAAAGTAGGCTTCACTAATATTGGAACTGTGACACTCTCTTATATTGGAAATCTATTTCACTTTTAATCCAGCAGAAGTATTGTTAACTAAATTCTGCATTTTCACACATTAGGTAATATGTTGCAGCTGCTCTGTGATCAATGCCTAATAGGCACATAAAACCTTTTGTTTTTCTAATATATTAAACAATTAAAGAAATACTTATTGATTTAATGTACCGCATCTTTTACAATTGATTTCCTATAGTTTTGTTTGTCCATAGTAACCATCTTTGATGATGGTCTTTGTCAGCTATTGATTTTATTGATTTTGAACACTGAAAAATTATACTTGGATTATCCAAGTTTATTTTTATTCTGTCGCTGGAAGTTAGAGCATATTCCAAGGTAGGAACAGACTATACTCCCACATTTTTTAGTGTTTATTTAGTCTTGGTGGGAAAAAAATTAACATCTTCCATTTTATGAGATGGAAACTAAATATGCATGAATGCATGTGATGACTTAGGAAGTTAGATGCTTGCAGGCTTGTTCATGCGATGTATTATATGTTGGCATATCCTATACCTCAGTTTTCTGAGCTCCAACGGCACACATTATTTCCCAGCTTACACTCTTCTTTTTCTCAGTGCTAGCACAACCTGCTATGTAAGTGGTAAGAACTTTGTGTGTGCAACTAATATCAATTGTGCGAGGGCTCAGGAGAAGAGTGAAGACTATTTAGAAAATTGAGGCACAAATGGATCAAAAGGAAGGATTTATAGTGGAAAGTAGGCAGTCATATAATTTATTGAAGCCAGATTTAAATGATAAATATATACAATCCACATAATGATTTCACATTTGGACTATTACAATGAAAACATTTTGTAATTATTGTCTGTATATTGTCATTTATTGTTTCAGTTAATCTTTTCAGTTATATTAATTTGTATTATATCATGGACCAGCCGCAAACCTTCTAGTACATTATGAACTATTAACTCTTGGTTTCTAGATGAGTCGACTTAATCAAGAAATTCAAAAACTTGTGACAGCAGTAAGAAACAGTGATGTAACACAGACCAAAAATATTTTGGAAACATTTTCAAGAGATGCAAAGGAATTGTGTACTAAACCATGCAGAGACGGAGCCTGTGCTATAAACACTGCTGCTGAACTTGGAAATGAAGATATTGTGAAGGTAATGCTTATAAATCTATTTATTTTATTTTATGCAGATATATTTTGAAAGTACTAGTATATAAAAGTGATGCCACTGTCAACCCCTATTTCATAATTACAGGTCGTCGTTAATTAGTAGTACCAACTGCTCAATGATTGCCGTAATTATATAAATCAATACGTTCACGGACAGTAAGTTTATTCAGATGTATCTGTGTGTTTTGCATAAATTACTACAATCGTCAGTGTCTAATATTTACCTAGCGTTGTTGGTGCCCTGGGGGGTCTCTTAGTGTATGGAGCTAACGGGATGTGGTGCTGACTCAGGGTACATTTTTTGACGAATTTTAGTATATTTCAGGGTATCTTTTAAAACTTGTTTATACTTCTGTGGTGTATTTTGGGTATAGTTTTTGAGGCCTAGTCAAGAACTCTTTTCGAAAGGTATATATTTCGGGTCTACTTTTCAAGCAAAATAGTGAACAATACCTAATAAAACAAATAATAAATGCACTGTACACTATTTATGACATCAGATGTAGATTCTACATGTTGACTGCTGGTATATTTGGGGGATATGTTTTAGAATGTTTGGTATATTTCGGGGGTTTTGTTTGGAATTATTGGTATATTTCGGGGTCCAAATTTCAACATTTTTGGTATAGAGTTAGTACAAAAACTTTATCGTCAGTGGTGCACCCCCACCCCAAAATATATCCAAGAGACCGCCAGGGTCAGTGGTTATGCTAAGAAAAAATAAACTATATAATTACTGATATTTGCAAATTAAATCTTTATTCCGCTTCACAATTTTATGTGAAAACTGCTGCATATAAAAATTGTTAAATTGTTGGGTCATTGGCTCGTTATTTTAATAAAGGTGTTTTGGAACTGGTTGTTTATGTATTGGGAAACTGACAGCAGGTTCGTTAATTTGTTTACCTTGAAAGTGATCTTGTCAAGCAAAAGATTACAATCATTATAAAAAAGCCAATAAATAACAGTAACAACCTATTTTTATTTTTCATGACCTATTTTCATTATTATAATTATTTTATGAAAAAAATCACTTTTTTGAAGATCTTCTTGGATGCTGGTGTCCCAATTGACAACCAAAACAAAGCTGGAATGACGCCACTCATGTTGGCTGTACAACGAGGAAATTTACAAATGGTTGACTATCTTCTTTCTTATGATGCAGATACCAACATTCAGCGTGATAATGGTATGTGTTCATTTAATAATGTAAGGATCCATTAGTAGTTAACAATTAAGTTTCCAAAAACCATATGCATGGATGGGTATCTGATGTTATAGTAGTAACATTTTATTCCCCAAATACCCAACTAGCTTTTATTCTTTAGGTACAGCTGCATTGCATATGGCTTCAGAAAGAGGAAAAACAGATATTGTGAAATCGTTGTTGTTTAAAGGAGCAGATGTGAATTTGCAAGATGGAGAGGGTAACACAGCTCTGGCTCTTGCAGGTAGTATATAAATTCAATTCAGTGTAGGCATAACCTTATCTTAAAATTGGGGTCCCAGAGTCTTTGGCTATAAATGTCCAAAAAATTGTACCCGAACATGTTCAGTTTTCTCTAATCAATCTTTTCAAGTTATAACTGAAGTTCACTAAATCACATTTCGAGTCTGTATAAGAAAAAACTCATGACAGCAACAAATCTCTCCACCAGATGGTGCATTCTTTCCTGAATAAAAAATAGCGTACTATTTAACTTATCTCCACTGAATTGGATTCCTGGTGTAAATGCAAATGGCTGATTTGCACTTCAGTAAAATATGACACATATTCTAACTAAATAATCAAACCTGATATTTATGTGCATTTTAAAGGTTTCGTGAACAACAGTATACGTTCATTAACTAATCACAACTTTCTGTCATATCATACCCGTGCGCCTGCCATATTCTTTAGTTACCATTTTTGCTAAGAATAGATGGTGAATTTTGGTGGAACCACCAAAACTCCACATTTTCACCAATTACTCGGCTTATAAAGTAAACTTTTAGAACATATTTTGGTAGGTACGTTAGAACTTAGTTTTGAGTGAAATGACACCAACTTGAAATTTAAGTAAAAGGTTCTGGAATCCCAACTATAAAACATTGATAAACAACAGGAAAAGATACATTTGTAATATATCATATGTTCAATTTCCAATATCTTTGTGTGGTCATCATGATTAGGAAATAAATTGTTGTTTTACCGTGATTAATACTTTACAATTTTTTAATGTTACCAGAGATACAAAATTATTTGGTGAATATTTAAATTTCTTTAGCTGTGGCATCCAGAATCATGTATCAAAATATATTGGCATTTTCTGCATTGTAGCACAAAATGGTAACAAAGATACAGTGTCAGCCTTACTGGGTTCTGGAGCAGATATCAATCAACAAAATGGTACAGGAGCTACATCACTGTTCTTAGCATCTCACTATGGTCACACTGACGTAGTAAAGCTGTTATTGGCTCGTTCTGCTAAAACTGGAATCGCTAATGATGAAGGTAATTTGGCTCGCAATTTTGTTTTAATTTTTATTTCTTTATCCATTATGCTGCTCACAAATTTTTGTTTAATGTTTATTAACAATAATTTGTATATTCATTTAGGTATTATAATTACAAATAGTTCAAGTTAAGCATTCATTTGTAACTTCTTCAAACTGACAAGAATACATTATGCTTTAATAGTTTATCAATTGAAAAACAATTAATTGGATTATCTGTGTCAATTCAATTTGATAGTTTTGAATAATTATATATTATTACTCATCTCTAAAAATCCACAATAAATAGAGGGAAATTATATTATAGTCATTTTATTGTTTAGGTTGGACCCCACTTCATAAAGCATCTCAGCGGGGTAAATTAGGTGTAGTTGATGCTTTGCTTGGAGCCAATCCTAAAGTTGACATCAAAGAAAAAGATGGCTTTACAGCTTTGCATCTTGGTTGCCAAAATGGCCACAAAGGGGTAGTGTCATCACTTATTGCTGCAGCTGCTAATGTCAATGTCCAAAACATAAATGGAGTCTCACCTATGTACTTAGCAGCAATGTATGGCCATTCTGAAATTGTACATCTGTTATTGAAACGCAAGGCAAACATAAATTTAGCAAAAAGTAATCAAATGACTCCAGTTCATGCTGCTGCATCTAATGGACGACATGCTGTTGTTGCCGAACTATTGGAAGCTGGGGCAGATGTCAGTAAAACAGACAGTGATGGCAATACTGCTCTTGATCTGGCAAAGGCTAAAGGGCATCAGAAAGTTGTCGAACTTCTGCAGCAAGGTGGTACTGATATTGATCGTAAACCATCTCCTGCACTCAATTCCTTGTTTTTGAAAACATCTGCTTCGATTGGACATGCATGGAAAACATTAGTACGTCAGCTGAATGTGACCGAGGCAGCAAACCTTAACAACTATATTCAAGGTAAGGTCTGAATATTAAATTAAATAGGCTAAACTTCCAGTTCTCGAGTTTGCAGTTGTATTTTGGCCCAGTTAGAGAGTACATTTGTTGATTTAGTGTTATGGTGTGTTGAAGCAGTGTTATTTCTGTCAAAGATTGTAAAACGTGCCAGGCGTA
Source organism: Phoronis ovalis (assembly GCA_028565635.1). Classification (NCBI taxonomy): domain Eukaryota; kingdom Metazoa; phylum Phoronida; family Phoronidae; genus Phoronis; species Phoronis ovalis. The sequence goes on along the minus strand of JAOXYB010001569.1, from coordinate 5,256 downwards.
TACAAAACTGATGTCAGAGAAAAAGGCTTATGTTCATTGGTTAGGTAAGTATCAAAGTTTATCTAAATAATGTTTTTGAAAACTTATTCATCGCCTTGTTTGCAATGACATGCAAATTAGACTGTAGTTTTTTGTTAGAGAATATGTTGTTCACATTTATCTGGAAAAGCCATATATTCATACTATTATGTGTCAATTTTACACAGAACTGCAAGAAAAACATCCAGGTCAACTAAAGGACCAATCATATGCTGCTTTACTTCAATGGAAACGTTCCCAAGGTGATGATGCAACTGAAGAAGCTCTTATTCAAGCATTAAGAGATTGCGAGCTTGGCAACATGGCGGACAAATTAGAAAAAAAGGACTGAAGTGGAATAACTGTTACAAAAGAAATTTGCCTGTAGAGTAAATAGTGTAGAAATGGGTATCATAATGGTAGATGCCCATTATTAAGAAGAACTGCTCTAATGTCTACAACACATAAAAATATTATTTAGTTACAGTTAGTGTAACATACCGCAGTAGCTGTACACTTGACTCTAGAAATGTTAGTGTGAAAACCTTAAATTTCACAGATTTTCATTTGCATCAAATATATTTGATATATTATCTTATCACTATAACATACAGTCAGTCAAGTTTGTTTTACTTAAAGTATTGGCTAACTTCTGCTATGCCATCACTTTCTAACTTTCAGTTTCTTTTTTTTCAAATTGGGCCACATATATATAAATTAACAAAACAGGATCATATTTGACATTTAGTTACTCCTAATCATCAAATTTCTTTGACTTTGACTTGGTTTTGTCAATGTAAAATTTCTTCCCTTCATCTGGTGGCACTTCATAACCTATTCCACCACCTTTAAGTTGATTCAATTTCAGTGCCATAGCCCTTTCAAACTGATTTTCTAAATTCTTTTTCAATGTATTTTCTTCCTCTTTATTCATAGCTGTTATTTTTGGGGGATCTTCCACAGGTTTGGAATATTTAGCAAAACTCTTTCCATTTATCTTAGATGGAGAACTGCTGCTCTCTTTTTTAAAACCACCCATTAAACGAAGAAATTTTTGCTGTCTTTCTTCTGTTCCTAATTCAGCAGTTGACCATTGCCCAAGAACAGAGTGTGAGATCTTCTGACTAGTGTTTTCAACAGAACTATCTTTGCTTTCATCCATCTTGCACAGAGTAGTCTGAACAGAATCTTGTTTACTTTCCTTTTGTTTTCTTTTTTTATTTGTGGATTCCATGCTCGTATTTTCAGCCATTTCATCATCACAAGAATTTTTTTCCATTTTTCTTTTCTTTGCAGATTTGCTTGTCTTACACATTTTGATATCATTATTAGTTTTCTCATTATGTTGTTCAATTTTCTGTGATTTACTACTCGAGTCTAAACTCTCCTCAAAGTAACTTTTCTTTTTGCTCTGTATTTTCTGCTTTTTATCCTTCTTACGTTTTTTCTTGCATACTGCACCTCCTGGATATCTTTCCACATCACAAGCACCCTGGTCCCCGGAGGTTTTATCTTGATATTGAAATGTATAGGGAAGATAAGGATTTTCTATTTCTACCTTGTAATCAATCTGTCCTTTTCTTTCCTCTTTCATTTTAGCTTTGTATTTCTGTAGCTTTGTCCATACTTTATCAATCTTGTTACTATTCAGTTTTTTAGTCTCTTCAAAGCTGCATGTATCATCTAAAATATTTGTAAAATCAAATGAAAACCAGCTTTTATATCCGTTTATTTCATACTGTTAAGACAAGCAGATTAACAAGGAACTAATAAGATGTTAAAAAATAAAGTGTAACTATAAGTTCCGTCACTTTATTACTTTGATTTTAATTTCACAGTACACCTTTATGAAGTAAAAATAAATTTTCAAATTAAATTCAAAGCAACAAAGTTAATCTAATAGTATTATTAAAGATAAAGCCTATATAATAAGTGTCAGTGATTGACAGCTGTTGAATCAGTGAAATGAAATTTCAGGGAATAGATTAAAGGCAAGTGCAAATATTTTGAACATTAAAAAGAAAGAAAAATACATTAATGTTTTGACATTATCAGGGCTGGATCCAGGAATTCCTGAACTGGGTGCATTTTCTTAAAGTAATAAAAAACAGGTCATTCTATTTACATGCACTTAGTAGAGACATTTCCAGATTGTTGTTTGTTAACAATCATGAGATGCTATGAGCTTAATATGTGACTGTTTATTTGCCAACATAAGTATTCTGTAAATAATCTATTGAATTTCAGAATTTAAAATTGACACTGCAGACCTACTACCAATTCCACTTCACCACCTTTCTACTGTTTGCAACAAAATGTGACCCTTAGGTATAGTGGTATTTCGTTTGTGATGTCGCATTT
>JAOXYB010001458.1:0-20450 GCA_028565635.1 Phoronis ovalis | reverse complement strand
AGGCAAGACTGACAAATCATGGAAACAGGATGGGTTAATAAGGTGCAGGCAAGACTGACAAATCATGGAAACAGGATAGGTTAATAAAACAACTCAGGCCCTGGATCCAGCGAATTTAGAAGGATGTATTTATATGCGGTTGCATTTTCAGTAACTTCCTAATTATAGAGAATTTTTTTTTAGACATGTAAAAAAAAACCTAAAAATTGACAAGGACTTAAGCAAGTTGTAGACCAACTGTAATTTTCCTGTCTGTCACATGCTGTGAAATTGATGAATGAAATGGAAATCTCAGCAGTGAAATCCACTCATCAATCTGATGTTTTATTAAAGTTATAAATAGATTTGTAATTGCTTTTACAATATATTTTCTAGAGATGTTCTGCTGTTGAGTTGTGATTGAATTATATGACATGTATGGAGTTGCACACAGATTTCAACATATTTAATCGCTGTCTTATTTCATGCTGTTTTGTATCAAAGAAGGCATCCTACAATCTTTAATGTGAGATGAAGTGCTATGTATACTGAACTTTTGAGTACTGAGTTAATCATTATGACTGAAGGATAATGAAAATGTTAAACCTGTTTTATTTCCTGTGTTGTAGGATATTTATGTTTTAAAATGTTTTGATGAAGCCATTTTGGCATGAAAAGCTTGTGCATTACGGAGAAAAATATAAGATCTAGTTGGCATGGCTTGTAGTATTTTTGCCATGAATATTCATTCAGGCCAGGAATAATTGTATCTGAAACTTCAACATATATGTAGAACTTCTACATAAGTCGAGATGATTTCAAAAAGGATTATTTTGTAAAAGGAACATTTTTTGGTAGTTAATTATTTAACATTTGTTATCTTTCTTCACAACCAAGTTCCTAAACCTAGGTGTATTATTCAACCAGTTTCACTACACGAGGCCTATGCCACCCAGTTATGGCACCATTAAATTGATCTTTTATACACTTATGCCGAATACAGGGTTCGTTTCCAACCGCATGTTCTACATTCTAAGCCCAGAGTTATCAAGATCCGTGGTTTACCACGGGTACCGGCTAGTGTATTTCTAACTTCATAACTCATGCTGAAAATGTATGAAAATTGTGGAAAAAATATGACATGTTTATTATAACTTACTCATTAGTTTTTTTTTATTTGCAGGCGTGACAAACAGACAGTAAATCCGGTTTACTTCGTGGTTTAAGAATGATTTGACAAACTGGCCTCAAAATTAAAATATTTTAGAAAAATTTAAACTTAGAAATATTCAACATGGCTGTGCAGGTCCATTTACATTTGGACCATAAACATGCAAGTATCGACTGATTGTGACAAGAAAGATCACTGTAGATATGTAGAAAAGAGTGTTGCACATAGAACTAGAAGAGAAAGCAGCTTAGTAGATACAGTTCGTAGAAGAGCCGAAAAGGCTGCTGAGTATTATCATAAAAATGTTACAGATGATTTAAAAATGAATACCAATAACTCTGGCCATAATTTTCAACAGCCTTTACCTGTGGAGTACTATAAATCGTATAACCAATCACAAGTAAATAAGCAATCAAATGGATCGGCAAAAGATGCATTACACTCAAGGGTACCAAATGTATCATCAGATGCGTATTACAAGAACAAACTCCGAGAAGGCTTTGTTGATTTAAGAAATACTTATAATAGTGAAAAGAACGGACGATTTACAACACCCTCACCAAGAGGAGGTAATCAGCAACAGAAATCGTTACATTCCCCTAGGCAAAATCAAGCATCGGATTTGTTGCCAAGGCAGACTAGGTCAGATTATTTATATTCATATGATTCATCCAATGATGGCCAGAGCTCAGGATCAAATCGTAGTGGGGAAGCACAGCGGGGGATTATACATCGTAGTAATAGTCAATTAGGTCTTGATCAGGGAGATTATATTGAAGATGGATATCTCAGAAGACATTATGGAAGTACTAATTCTTTAGACATGACCAGTGCTACAACTGATAGCTTTTTTGATATGTTAAAGGAATATAGGTCAGAAAATTTAGACCAAAGAGCACCACCACCGCCTCAAATTCATGATGTATTAAGAGGAAAAGTGGATATTACGTCCGCGCCACAGGATATGGTATCACAAAGGAATGTTGCTCATTCTAATGGTTCGGTTCCATCTGAGAACAGTGCAGCACCAAACAGATCCCAAAGCCCCCGATTACGAGAAAAAATTCCTTCAGCAAAGGAAAGTCGTAGTGCCAAGAAAAATCGAGCCAAATCTATGACCACGGATGGAGCAACTGGTCTATTTAGGAAATTGCGTGGAACCAAAAGTGATGCGGCTGCAGATGCAAGTAGTAAAAGTTCCGAGAATTCGGCAGATGGAGATAGTAGATTGGAAGAATACATACGAAGGAAAGCTCTAGTGCATTATGATTGTCAAAGTGTTGGAGTAAACTTACATAATGTGATAAAATCTAGAAACAATTTGCATAAGCGTAGGAATACAACAACTGGTGCTTCAGCTGCATCTAGCCAATTTATATATAGTAAGACACAAGGAGGAAATACTGACACTGAAGAATCAGATCCTGGGGATGGAAAAAATAATGACTTGGTACTCAGTTGCTCATTTTTCCGTAATGAAATAGGCGGTGAAGAGGAACGAATTGTGTCTCTTACTCGACAAACTGCTCAGAATCGTGTGCACAATACTGTAGGCGGTAAAGACTCGAAAACTGAAACTCTTATGAGAAAGCCAGCATGTGGTGGTATTGCCATTTTGGATACCTCACCTAATGTTAATGGAGATCTAGTGCCATCCATGTTAAGCCATAATGGATATGTGTTTGAGCAAAAGGATTTGGGAGCTTACTATTACAGAAATTTCTTTTTCAATTATGGTAAGTAATATAGCATTATATAAGTGGTTTAGGAGTTTGCCTTTTTGAAACATTTGGAGAAATGAATTCATATTCTTGTCAATGTATTATTTGCGGGTTACAAATGAAAAGGATATCACAGATTTGGTGTATGCTTCATCAAAAGAAAACAGTATTACTTTATTAATGATGTAGTCGACAGTAAAGAACAGGTGGCACAATCGGAGGGGTGTTTGCTATTCATCTTGACATCCACAAGTTGTCTAATTAAAGTAGTTTGGCAATATTAAGCAAACACGTAAATACATCACATATACAATGAAAATTGCCCTTGTGCTTCAAGTTATTTAATGTATTATTTTTGCTACACAAATTATTGAGACTGGACTAACAGCGACCGGCACAAAATGTTACATGATCTTGTAATAACTTTAAGATTAGTACTGAACTGTCAGTATCAGATCATGCAACAGATATCCTGTTAGGAAGTGCATCGTGAGTTCAGTGCTCTAAAATCATACATGCTAGGGAATGTTTAAATGAGTATATGAGTAAATGAGTACATGTATAATGAATGAATTATTAAAAAAATGTGTACACATGTGAACCTAAAGTAATCATTGGCCTTCAAACATAAGTTTCATAAGATATTTTACAGAGGACCATTTTTAGGGATTCACAATTCACATTGCAAAAAAGCTAAAGTTTGAGCACTTACATATAATATAAAACAGATGAATTTTAACTTTCCAGAGCATCAAAATTATTTCGGGATTGATGAACATGTAGGTCCAGTTGCTATCAGTATAAGACGAGAGAAAACAGATGAAAAGGATAGCAATTCTGTGAAAGCTGAGGGTTCAGGTCCTAGCCATCATTATCGACTTATTGTCCGAACAAGTGAGGTATGAACGGTTATGTAACAGAGAACAATTAATGGAAACTTAGAACACTTCAATAGTCAGAATTTGTGCTAAACTCAGTCAAATTTTATCATGAGTAAGTAGTATGAGTGTAGGAATTACATCATATACTTTTGGAAAATGTTGAGATCATGCTAGAAATGTAGAAAACATTCGTGCCAGTGTTAGCTCGCTGTATTTATTATCTAAAAGCAAAAGTGGAAAATCTTTTTGTTATGAAAAACCTATTACTAAGACTATTAGTATTTGCCACAAATCAGATGTGATAATAAATCTACAACAGTAAACAATTAAAGTACTTCATTTATTAATCACATTTAGAAAACTAGGTTGATGCCTCTTTAAGACATAATTCTTAGAAAATCAGAAAGTATTAAGGTGGTTAGTACTAGAGCACATTGTTTGCTATTAATTATATATGTAATTTGTAGCTGACTGCATTACGAGGGGCTGTTACAGAAGATGCGATCCCTTCATCCAACAGGCTTAGCAATTCCAGGGGTGTACCAGTCAAGGATCTACTTGAGTACATAGCACCACAGATGGACTTAGCATGCCTGAGGTTGGCAAATTCAGGGCAGAAAACAGCTGAACAACTTTTGAAACTTGATGAACAAGGGGTGAGTTGTAAACTATCACCATATGAAAATAATCGCGCTGCCATTTCTCAACACAGTCGAGTGCTGTTTTGTCTAATGAACCAGTCCACTGATGTACTCAAGTACATTTATTTAGCTGGTTGAGCAGTTCTGGAGAAAATCTAATGTGTTATTATAAGTAATGCAAAATAAGCATCATCGTTTCGGATTTGATGGCTCATTATGACAACTTATTCTAGAACAGTTACCCGTGTATACCATGTGCCCTTTTGGCCTGTGAATTTGTTTGCTTCGTGTACTAGTAATTACAAAATATAAGGAGTCAAAAATGCTTTGGTGTTTATTTTCTACACTACGATATTTTGAAAAAACATACAGGCTGAAATTTTCACATATAAGGATGCTACTAATAGTAATAATGTCTTGTTTCATAAATCTTTTTATAGATCACAAATACATACAAGATTGGTATAATGTACTGCCAAGCAGGTCAGAGTACTGAGGAAGAAATATACAATAGTGGTGAGTTCAAACAGCCTTCTGCATTTCAAAAACTGTGATACAGTGAGTTCATGGGAACATTTCAGATTAAAGCCCAGTATTTGGTTTGGTAAACAGGATTTGCAATTGTCAATTTGTCGAGAACTGAATCACTTGATCACTGAATCAGATAATGTCAAGAAAATTTGTTGTGAAAGGCCTCGACAGTATATCTTGAGATGCAACCAGTTTTTCCGGTATTAGTGAATTGCTATTTGTCAGAAAGATTATTCATGGACTGTACAGCTTGGTACTGAAATGACCTATTTATGGGCTTTTTTTTTAGAACATGGCAGTCCTGCATTTGATGAATTCCTGGATCTAATTGGTCAGAGAGTGCGATTAAAAGGTTTTGACAAGTACAGAGCAGGCTTGGATAATAAAAGTAAGCTGTATTTAATCTTTCTAAGAAATCTTTTTTAATATATTTAGAGAACCAGAACTTTGGTGCTGTCAATGTCCTTTTGACATCTTTGTCAGTGTTGACAATTATAACTGAATGAGCATTAATGCATGTTAAAAAAATGTCCAGAATTTAATTATTTAAACAGTGTAAAATTTAGTCCTTAATAAACTAATAATAGTTCCTGGACGAGTTCACCACGTTGCATTTGTAGACAGTGCAGACCTTATTAATATGTCTTTATATATGTTCTGCTCTTATCAAGCGGAGTAAACTAATTGTTCCTAATCCTGTTATTACCCTACCTTTTCGTTTAACTACCGAGAATTTGCTTCAAAGTATAAAGTGAATCAGTAACCCAAATGGCACTAGCCACCTTAAATACAATTAAAGTTAATCAACTCTGAAACAAAAAAATAAAGATTTCGTTGTTGGCATCAGATCTTTGTTTGTGCCGGCAACCTCTGTTATTTCTATTGCTTTTTAATCAGATGTCAGTATAGGTTTTGGTACAAATAATTTCTATTTTGCAGCTGACACAACAGGATTACATTCTGTGTATACAACAGCTGGAAACAATGAGATTATGTTCCATGTTTCTACCCTGCTTCCTTATACTCCAAATAACAGGCAACAGGTAAGTAAACACCTATCTAACAATTTGGTTGAGATTAAGGGGGATTGTGAGGCTGTATTATCCCAAAACTTTAATTTAAATGTCTAGTTACCACTTTTTATATGACATCACTTCCGTTTGTTATTGTTATTATTGATGTCATCAAGTTGTAACATTTCTACCATTGCTGTTGAGTGTTTTCATACAATGAAAATAAATACTTTACCATTGAGGGTTGGTTTCATGCTAGTTGATAATCTGTTTTTTCAAGGTTTCATAAAATGCTTTCTCTTGCTTATTGTAATTCAAGCATTTACTAATGTTCATTTGTATTTGATCTTTTTATTGTAGTTGCTCAGAAAACGCCATATAGGTAATGACATCGTTACGATAGTCTTTCAAGAACCTGGTTCTTTGCCATTTACTCCAAAAACAGTCAGGTCGCACTTCCAGCATGTATTTGTAGTAGTCAAAGTTCATAATCCTTGTACAGAACATGTAAGATACAGGTATGCTAATGGTTTCTCAGTTACATTTTGTGTAAATGCTGTTTGACATATTTTTTGCGAATATCTACCATTTGTATCAAGTGCTTTACTATAGGCATTTCTTCTACTGCTATTGATTGCACTATTGTGCCATTGTAGATTTCCTCACCATGTTAAACCAAGGTTAGTCAAAATTATACAATTAATGTGCTCACTTGGCATTTAAGTGTCTCGTTGACAATTGAAACTGGATAGGCAGTAACTTATTTTTCAGTTTATTTCTGTCACAAATGAATCAGATATGTTAATATTTTTTATCTTTTTTTGTAGTATTGCTGTTACTCGATCTAAAGATGTGCCACCGTTTGGCCCTGCTATTCCAGTAGGTTGCAAATTTAAGAAATCCCCTGAATTCGTCAGCTTTTTGCTAACAAAATGTAAGTGTTCTACATATCAGGGGCGGATACAGAGCACATTTGTGACAGGTTTCCAAATTAGTTTTTTTCCCACTAGGTGGCGCTTGTATTATTGCGTCATCGCCATCTGGTGGAAAATTGCCAAATGGTGTAATATAAAAAGTCTAGGAAAACGGTCAGGAAATCGTGACCGTTTTCGAAACAACTTTTAACATGATTTTTAGAGGGTTTTCTAGGATTTTTTTTCTCAGAAATTTCGTGACCGTGTTCCAGAAAACGGCGGAAATCCCCATGTATCCGCGCCTGCATATACATGTGTTTGGTCTTATTCCGGATAATTTAAAAACATTCCGGTCAAGTTTAAGAAGGCTACTGTGAGATTGAACAAACTGTTTTTGTCACCACCCAATCTAAAGAGCTACTTAGGCCAGGATGACGAGTGAGAAGGCAAATTTTCAGTTGTATATTTGTTGGAAATTCTAGAATGTATACTGTTGCACTTTTATCTCCATTTTAGTTGCTATAATCTTGGTTGAAATGTGTATACACCTCAATGTATCTTGAAACATTAACTGGGAAAAATAGGTTAATGTGCAATTCATGGTACTTAGACTTTTTACTTTATTGATGTTCTTAAGTTGTTTCACTCATTTGCATTTGCAGTAATAAATGGTGAAAATGCGGCTCACAAGTCAGAAAAATTTATGGCCATGGCAACAAGAACACGCCAAGAGTATCTTAAAGATCTGGCAGCTAATTATGTCACTAACACTACTTTGGAATCAGGCTCCAAATTAAGTATGTTATATAATACAAAGCAGTATTTGTACAACTCTTGATTTGTATAGCATCTTAATTAAATCAAATGTTTCCTTGGTTATCATGTAACCATTTAAGTCCAGCGTTCAAGTTACGTGTACATTTTTAAAAATCAAAAAGCTGTACTTCCCATTGATAAAGATTGAGAAACCGCTGAAAGCTGCTCTCATGAATAGCTACAGAATATAACTTCAGTATGTGACTAAAATCTTTATGGCACTTCTCTACCATGTTTGACACATATTTTTATAAAATTTGTGGTGCTTTTAATGATTCATAGGTAAATTCTCATTGGGCAGTGGAAGAAAGAAAGATAAATCTAGCAGAAAAACCATTCCAGATGCCTATGCAAAAGGTGCTATAGTATGGAATATCCAGGTATGCACAAACATTTCTGTGATTCTCCAAGAAGATTCATTCGTTTCTAATAAACTTATATTAATTCATCCACAATGCAAAAAATTGTAAGAATGCATTTCAGTTTCCTGCATGTTATGAGTTATGAGTCATCCCGGGTAAACCTATCAAAAGGTTTCATTACAAACTTTAAGATGTTTGTTTAGGAGTTCAATAAATTGAACTATATTTGATTTATGCAATTCTGATGTTGCAGACTAAATAAAAACTAAGAAGTGTAATGCTTAATTCATTGATTTTATGTGCAACTTGCTGCATCATAGAAAAATTTGAGTTCTATTTTACTCCATGTGGCCAAAACATGTTTATGTATGTTCTTTATTGAAGAGGTTGATTAGAAAACTTGCTGATGTTTTATGTAGAATAATTGTCATTAACAGGTTGAAGATTTTGGTCAGTCAACTGAAATAGACTGTTTTCTTGGATTGGCCTCTGAAACAATTGTTGTAATTGAAGAAGAATCTAATGAAGTCATATTTACCATACCATGCAAATCGGTCATTGGCTGGTCCTCGCACACAAATAGGTAATAATGTAGGAATATGTATATTTATATATGTGTGTGTGAGTGTGAGTGAGTGTGTGTGTGTGTGTGTGTATATGTTACATTGTCATGCATTTGCTGGGATATGTAGCCCAAAATTTACATTTTATAGTTTTGCTTACACATTTATTGCACAAAGAACACATCTTATTTGTTTTTCAAGTAGTATATGAATAACACAATGTTAGCATTTTCTATTTATATTTTATACAATTAGAAAAATTGATGGACGCCCTACAAATTTTATCCAGGGGTGAAATTTTTCATTTAAAAAACTTTGGTGAAGTGCCTATGCACAACTGAATGAATCAAAATTGCCCATTATATTGTTTTATTTCTTCTCAGTAACATTTTGTCAGAAGTAGTTTCTAGTCTAGATGGAGATGTGTTTGGTATCTGATTAAAGTCATAGTCTCTCTTTACAAATTTCAAGTAAAAGTTTGTGCCCCTGCAATTATCAGATTGGAATTACTCATCCTTATTTTGTGTGCTTTCAGTTTACGGCTGTATTATGACCGCGGTGAATGTATTGTTATGAAGACTCATCTTTCTGATACCGATGATATTCAAGAAATTACCAGTCGTTTACCAGTAGTCACACAAGGTTGTGAGGTAAAGTAAACACCAGTGTTCCTCCTGTTTAACGGACTTATAACATAGCACAATGTTAAGGTGCATTCCGTGCTTTAGACTATCAGAAAACTTGATGAAATTCTGTTAACTAAACGTGGCTAGACCCAATCAGAATAAGATGTTTACACTTATGTCAAGTTTATGTCAGTTTAATGAAAAAATGGACTAATAAAATAAATAAAGGTACATACACACACACAATACATACATACATACATATATTATATGTACACTGTAATAATGTCAGACATGTTTCTCATTTGAATTATGGAACAGGCATTAAATGGTGTTGAAATTATGACATACTGTGAAGTACATTATAAGGAAGAACATGCAAGTTTAGCTTAGTCCAGTTTCAGGAGATCAGTTAAATTTGCAAAGCTTGCTTGTAAGAAATTATTAAATTCTAGTCATGTTATAGTAATGAATACATAAAGACCGTCTGCTTTTTTTTGCCAGACTGTTGAAATGACACTGAGAAGAAATGGCTTGGGACAGCTAGGATTTCATGTCATTTACGAAGGCCTTGTGTCCGAGGTAGAACCTTATGGTTTTGCTTGGCAAGCAGGTATAAGACAAGGAAGCCGATTGGTTGAAATATGCAAGGTTGCCACAGCAACATTGACCCAGGATCAGGTTGTTGACTTGCTTAGAACATCAGTAACAGTAAAGGTGGTTGTCATACCACCTTTGGAAGATGGATCTCCCAGAAGGTTAGTTGTTAAAGTTAAGCTAACTCCGTGATATTTTCCATACGACAAGTTACTGTGACAGGCAAACATGGAGTGCATGCCAAAGGTGTCGGCAAACATGACCAATGTATGAATTCATCTCACAACATTGTAAAATTTCACCCTATCAAATTTGGCAAACTGTAATAGCTCTGTTTATGACATTAGTGTATAATTTTGTATATTAATGTTTTTTTTAAAGATTTGTGATTTTCACACCTTTTGGTAAAGAGGTAAATGTAATATTTTTTAAAATAATCAAAAAAAATGCTTCCAGAAGGTGATTGTTAATTTTTTTTATTCCTACCTGGAATATTTTTTTCAAACCTTTTTTCCGATGCATAAAGGAAATTTTAATGAATTCTTATTCTTATCGGCTTATCAGTAATGCAGCTTATTTGGCAGACATTCTGTTTGTAATGCAAAATGTTTGTGATTAAAAGATTAAAGCAATTTTCTCCTTAAGCAAGCAGTAAGTTTATTCACTTACCTCTTTCAAACTATATTTAATGAGCCAAAAAGCTTATAAAAAAAAATGTAGGGAAATATAACTAATAAATAGTAGTACATTTCTTCAAAACCTACCACTCTTTTAAGGGCAAACAGATCATCCAGAAAGTGCTTATTAACTGCCCCGGGGTGATTATTAGAGAGGGGGTGATTATTGATTTATTTTAGTCCTCGGAGGGGGTGACTATTGCTTTATTTTAGTTTTCAGAGGGGGTGATTAGTGATTTTAGTCATCAGAGGGGGTGATTAGTGATTTATTTTAGTCCTCAGAGGGGTGGGGGTGTGATTATTGATTTATTTTAGTCATCAGAGATGGTGATTTTGATTTATTTTTGTCATCAGAGGGGGTGATTAGTTACTTATTTTAGTCCTCAGAGGGGGGTGATTATTGATTTATTTTAGTCATCAGATGGGGTGATTATTAGAGAAAATATGTAAATATGTAATTTATTCCAGGTGCTTTGAAAGTTTCCTAATGAGTCATCTAAAGCATTGTTGTTTTGATTGAGCTAGTGACCTATATATTACAAGTGTGTGTTCTACTATTACATCATGTTCACACCTACTTGCTAATGGGAGGACAATAATGTGTTATTCATTCCAGGGGCTGTGAAGACATGTACTCAAGCCAGTCCTCATTAATAACAACATCTTCAGCAGATAATAACCATTTAGAGGATGGATTTACCACACATGATTCAAGGTACTGTAAGAAAAACAAGATAACAGACTATAATGTCAGCATGATATGTTCAGTATGATATGATGTCGATTCTTTGAAATTTATTTCAAATTTAAATTCAGAACTGAATATTAATTTTGCACACTGAGAGCTTCCAGTCTTATGATGAGGTCTGCAGCAGCCGTTATTGATGTATTGTTGTTTCTACTGTAATTATACATGTTGTAGAACATCATTCTGGAGGTTGTAGTGTAACCATTTTTGAATTTCATAGTAGGCTCATTAGGTTGAAAAGTAATTTTTGTACATACTGTTACAAAATATTTATTACTTAACTGGGTATATAACAGAAATTTCAATAAAATGTTACTGTATGTAAACTGCCTTGTAATGTAATACAACATAATTGATGTATTCAAATGATTTGTTCACGTCTTAAAATGACTTCTTTGTGTGGTAAACTTTTGTTTCCATTCCAGTTCTTTACCAAGAGACTACAGAAATGTTAATGCAATAGCTGTAAATTTAGAATCCAGATTCAGTCCTCAGTTGCAAGCAATGCACACTCGACAGTCGTCAGGTCATAGTTCACATGGAAGTCACTCACCCCGACCACAGCAGCCATATCCTCTTCCCAGGGGCTGGCAAAGAGGAGGTTACTATGATAAGGAGCCCCCTAAGGTAGAAGAAAATTGTTGGTCGTTTAGTTTTTAGTATAACAGCTCTAATGGTAATTGTTTCAATGTATAACTCAGTAAGCCAACTGTCTGCAGATGACAAAATTAATGGTGCTATTATTTTTTCTTCTGCTAAAGATGATGTAACATCTCAATTAATGTATGGCTAGTGCCAACCGTAATTTTGAAGGCAACTTCAAAAAGGTCACTGCCTATAAAGGCCAGTTTTCGTAGCTTCATCTGGTGGCCTTCATAGGCAAGTTAGACTTTTTGGTGGTTAGTCTTTTTAAAAATTGTCTCTTGATTTGCCTTACTGAAATAATCTTCATACGTTGTGAAAGTTTTCTTGTTCATTCTGCTTCAGGCCCCTGGCAGCGATTCTGAAAGCTGGAACCTCAATCATAACACCGGGACAGGTAGTAGTGGTTATCACAGTGATTCAGGAAGCGCCTTCACGAGTAGTGGCTATAACACGCATGCCTACAACTCTCACTCAGGTACTAATATATTTGCATTTTACCTATTTTCCTCGACTTCTTTGACCAAGCAAAATGATCATTAACAATGGCTTTATATAGGCCGTTCATAACTGAAAATATAAAGAGAAGAGTATTCCAAATTTTTAAACTTCACTAAAGTAATTTTTACTACCTAGTAATAGCAAAGCTGTTAGATGGCCAACTTTGTTCTAGTGTTTGTAGACACTTTTTACTGTATAAACAAATATCAATTATTAATATTAATTGCATTAGAAAATAGAAATTTGGTAAATTCTAATAAATTTTGATTTAAATTTCAGGAAGCGCTTTCAACCCTGTAGGTTCTCGACCCGGCTCCCAGAATCCACCTGGTTTACCACCTAGACCAGATTACAGGTCATCTGAAGCTACTTCTACAGGTACAAAAATGTTTTATCTATCTCAATTTATCCTTCTTACTGGTAAGCACACATTACCTCTGTAATGATCCAAATTCAGGTCTTCCATGTAGTCCAGTACTGATACAGGTGAAATAGAATATATTTTGCAGTACAAAAAATACATTGCTACAAGGTCCTTACATATTTAAAATATGTTCTTGTGTTCAATTTTAATTTCTTCATAAGATTTTTTCGGTAAAGTGAACAGGATTTTAAGATGAGCATATAATAAAGAATCAAAAAAGAGAAACAAAACTTTAGTTGGAATGTGTTCATTGAAAGTTCAATAATTGCTTTCTTGTTAATTCTGGCTCCCTTCTAGGCCATAAAAATTCCCCCGAGTGACGGCACCATATCAATATAGGTACTGTAAATTGTAAAAGCATTCAACTTAGCTGAATATTTACAGAAGCATCCCAAGCATCAATGCCAAACACTCCTAGTAAACGGCAACTGAAAGGAACACTACCTACTTCACAAAGTCCTTATAAGGTGCGGTATACTCAAGAGGGATCCTCACCTGTCAGTAGTCGAAGCAGTAGTCCAAAGTCATCAGCCAGGTAAGATTTAGTTATGGTGTAATATATACTCTTCTGAAAAAAGATGCGTATTAACGTTTCAAAACGTATGACAGAATGCAAATTAACATGTTTTGCATCTGCTACTCAATATAGCTAGCTCAAAGGTGCCGATTAATAAATAGACAGTCCGCATCAAGTTATTCTTTTCTCTGTTTACTTATATACACAGCAGCAATAAACAGAAGGAAAGTCACGCTGATATTATCTGCCATGCTGATACATAACAAATTCTTTCTATTTTCTTTTCAATGATATAAAGTTACCATATATTTCAAAATTAAAACAATGAATTGTAGATATTTGGCTTTGACACTGAGGTAAGTTCAGACAGAACAGTCATGTTCTTGTGCGTAGGAGTTCTTGGCATGCAAAGACCTGAGAGCTTGCTGCTAATATACAGAATTACCTGCTTTCACACTTACATAAGCAAACCTACAAAATATTTGTTTCATTTATATCCTAATTTTAACATGCAGTTAGAAATCAACAAGCAAACTGTCAAATATTAATACCTGGATAATGGAATAATGTGTTTACAAACAGAAATAAACTGTTCTTTTATATTCGAGTACATATTGTACACCCCCACACATCCTTCAACAGAATAACTTTAATTAGTTAGGTACTCTGTGAAGATCATGTGGTTTTATATTTTTCTTTCACTAGACTATTACTTGTTCATTTCTACAAGGTGTAAATTGATATTTAAAAAATTGATATTAGAAAATTTTAGATTTCAATGCTTTGCTTGTTATTTTTCGTATATAAATATGCTTGTTATTCATGTTAACATTGAAGCAAAATATCTGAAATTTACTTAAAACAATATGTATAAGTTTTATGATAACGGCCTGTTAACAAATCTTGAAACCATGTAATGGAATTTTGTCTTTGACATAAATTTAGCTGTAGTATGTTGTTGGACCTTTTTATGCCCTGCTCTCATAGTGAATGGGCGGATTGTCATACACTCTTCATCATTGTTGTCATTGTAGTGGTCATAATTTCACTCGCTGGTTATCCCACTGGGCATATGCAATATTTTCAATTTGGTCAATTCTAATATGGCTGACTAGCAGTCGTGTTTGTTGGTGAGATGAGCATGTGCTTGTAATGCAGACCACTTATATCATTTATTGGTGGAACACGTGTAAAATTAAACCTTTCCTACCAAACCCACTTCCTAAAATCATGTTATATGTCTTAACACTCAAACGCAATGCAAGCATATAGAATTGCAATCTGGATCTAGCTTGGGTCATGGCTCAAAATCAATAATTTGCATTCCAGTTGCGATTTTGATCGCAATTTACATGCAGTTCAAAGGAAGCAGTTCTAAGCAGTAGTAGTAGTAGTAGTAGTAGTAGTAGTAGTAGTTGTAGTTTGGGCACATAAGGCAATAATGTTTATAACCAAACGTTTTACGAACATTGTACCAGAGTAATTGGCCTTGCTCCTTGTAAAATATTTTATTTCTGTTTACTTCGCTAATACATTGATATTACGCAATTATTACTAGCTTGCTAGTAATAATAACATATTGCCATTCAACGGCATCATGTTATGAAATGAACTAGGTAAAAATAGTAAAGGTTGCCAATATATCAATTTTTTATTACCACTCTGTTTAGCAGAAATATAGAAGAATAACAGATTTTGTAAACCTGTGGGGATACTGGTGTGTTTTTATAAGTTTTATGATATTTATGTAATGCATACTGGATTTAAAAACCAATTAGGTAAAGAGTAATTTCTAATCTATCATTATATACATTAGATCATTATAAATATCTAAATCATTCTAATTATTTAGACATTTCTTAGCTAATGAAATATATAAAATGAATAACTAAAAATACATACTTTTTTGCACATCTTTCATATTGTTAAGGGGGACCAGGTGTATTGGAACGTATAAATAATCAGACAGGAGGTATAAACTACTGCTGCAAAGTGTTTTAATATTAAGAAACAGATAATTAACTATATCTCAATGCTGTTTGGTACTGTAATACACTATGGACAATTTCTGTTAGTAGAGAATAGCCTAGTGTATTCCAAAATTATCTATATTTGTACTGTTAGTACAACACAGACAGCATGTTCATATGCATGATAGGGGTGAGCGTGGCTGCTGGGGAAGAAACCTATATGAGATGGATGGAGCAGGATTTTAAAACTTGGTATGGTCTTGAAAATAACTCTACCTGGGATTTATTTATATCTCGAGTATAAATTTGCAAAACCCTGATCTTTGCTCTATTGCTTTGAGGTTGTTTTTTTTTTGCTTGAACCATAAGCATTGGCATGAATTATTCAGATCTGTTCTGTTACTGGTAATGCAAGTGCAGTGTAGTATAGAATATTTGCTAGTATAAGTAAATGCAATGAAGATTTCTGCTTACACTAGATCCAGCATTTGCATAACTAAAGAATGGTGCAATCACTACTAACAGAGAAAACAGTATGAGGGTCTAATTTGTAATAGTAATGAGCATGTTTATTCAACCATTTGCTGTCTAACAATAAATTATGGTGTAGCTAGGTTTTTATGTGGAGGTGTTGTATTCATGTGTAGTGAGTATTACCACTACCTCCCATCTGTACTCCCCAGCAGGTAATTATTATATACTGGTAGATAATGCCTGTACTGTATGTACTAACAGTAAAGTGTCTAATTAAATGCTGAATGTTTGTCACTTGCTTATAAGAATAAGACACAATGATATCAAACTTACCTTACCAACACTACAGAACAGTACTCATACAGTTGCTCCCAAATGTACATGTAAGACAATTCTATGCATATATGTGGCATTATTTTTAGCAACAGTAAAAATTATTTTGTTACTATGATAAACAGACTTAGAAAAGAAAATTAAAACAAGTTACAAAGAATTAGATAAACCGTAGTTTTATATTTAACCTATTCAGGAATATAAACTGTAAGAAGGTTGATTTTTTCCCCCCTAGAAATGAAGTTTTTATCTGGATACAATTGCTTTGCAGTAATCTCCGGTATGCAAGCACTGATGAGAGTAAACACCATAATCATAAATTATATTTACAACTTTTTACAGGGCATCTGACGAGTCTCTTTCAAATCGTCTGAGGCCAGGTGTTTCAGTTTTTTCAAAAACTTCAAAACCAATAGTTCCTGTAGCTCCGTCCAATTTCCAGGAAGAATTGATGCGGCTTATTGATCCTAATGTATCTGAAGCTGAAATTAGGAGCCAGGTATGTGTTTTAACATTTTCTAGATTGCATTCATTAGACGATCCCTCTTTCAAGTAGTACTAATAATAACATTTTGAGTTCTGGTAAAAACTAGCCAAAAATTATACCCATCACTAACCAAGTATTAGCGACACCATTCCTTTCTCCTGTTAATAATTTGATATTTCCTTTCGAATCGTCACCCGCTTTAAAGAAATGTCAGATTATTAACGGGAGAAAGGGTAGCAGATAAGTAATGGGATCGGGAGCAAAAACTAACTACTGAATTTAATTACAATGTAGTGGCACTAGCAGTGAAGTATTAAAGGAACTCTTGAAGAGCTAAGTCGTATAGAAGTTTGAAGTGTTGATTGTTTACTGGATTTCATTAAATTTGTAATTTGCAATTTCTGAGCATAGTTGACTGCTTAAATGAGCATGTTAATTAACATTTCCAATAATAAATTATATAACAGTAATGCATACTGTTTCACTCTTCTTATTACAGAATGTACAAAAGGGTGAAAGCAATAAACCAAGATTACAACGAACTCTGTCTGAGGAAAGTATACGAGATTTTGGAACAGTAAACAAGAGAAACTTGCCTCTAGACACACAATTTGGTAGCGATGTGATATTTACCACTGCTATACCTGCTAGGGTGCGGCAACATGAGCATGATAGGGAACAGTCAAGGTAAAAAAATTGCTTCTACTTTGAGATATATGTGAAAATGCTTCTGTAATATTTGTATGTTATTTTGGTACCTGTATCGGAGAATATAGGAACCAATTATATTACGCTAAAAGTCAAAAATTTAAGATGCTTGCTATAATAAGGCTTGGCAGTTGAGATTTTAGCAGTTGGTCAGTAAAACAAGTTGTTGTTGTTAATATGCTGATATAAGGTAGCAATTATTAAAACAGGATGCATTCGCTACTTGCTAGTAACACATTCAATTCAGATTCACTTATAAAATGACAATTCAGGAATAGCTCATTTTCACCTGTAATGGATAATCAGCAGCTTGTTTCAGTAGTTTTCTCTATCAACATAAACATAAACCAAGTCAATTACCGTTAAAACTACATCTACTCATGGCTATTTGGTACGTTAGTTTATCAGTAGTTATTTTACTGTAGGTTATCACCTTCTGGTAGTTTGGAACTTCGCAGAAGAAAACCTGTTGATCCCTATCTACCTCTACCTGATGCTACCTCTGACATTGACTGGTCAAATTTAGTTGATGCTGCAACCAAAGCTATTGAAGGTAATTTCTTCTTTTATTCCACTTTCAGAAAAGATTTCCAAAAAAAGATATCCCAATTCATAATCCAATTGTGGTAGTTGCATTTGATAAGTGAAATGACATTTTTGCTGTGGCTGTGTGGAGGCAAGACATTTTCTTGTTTGTTATAAGCCAAGAATATTATTACAGAAACACCACAAAATCAATAAATAAAATATCATATGACTGTGACTGAAATGCACTTTCTTCAAAACTGAAGTACTGTCTTTCTTTTCATATATTGATATGTTAATTTATTTCAAAAATCATTTATCGGTTTTGGATTCTTTGGGTATTTGAATCAATTAAGTTCTTCCGCAGTTTCCGTCATTTAATGCAAAGCATTGATTCTGATCACACATGTAAATCAGTCACATTGCTAGTCACGTGAGCTTATTTATTTAAAGAAACATGCTTGTATAGAGGAACTATTGCCCATTATATGTATTTGTATTTGCCACTTCTGAAAATTTATTAAGAAAATTTGAGATCTATTTTTATAAGTAATCATGTTATAACAGTTTTTCCTGCTAATTTTAACTGCCCAGTTTTCATTCATAATTCTTATTAGTTTACTATTTTTACTGAGTTGTCAAATTTTTCTCCAGATTATCAAGGAAATAATATTTCCAAATTGTTTTTTGATTTAATTGAAGCATTATTTGAGCAAATATAGAAGCAGAAGACGTCAGTATATCTATTAATAGATAAATGAAATCAGATAATGTAATAATGTGTAGGTTTAATAACCAAGTCTTTTACTAGAGTATTTATAGGTCAGCTTAATACAATTTTATTTATGAATGAACTGCTTTTTCTTAGCACATTTGGGTATATTTAAACAATATACATAACTCTTACAAACTGGTGACATTTATGTGGGAAATCTTTAATATTTTATCTTAACTTTTCGTCAGATTAAGTAGTCAGTGATTATTACTTCCATCATGATTATAAACAGACCATAGGTAGGAAACTGATTAACAGACTTGCCGTTACCTGCAGACATTGAGATAATGCTTGTTTAATTTTCTTTCAAAATTTCTAGAGATCGGTGGATCAAAGGGACGATTAACTATATTTTTTCCTTTCTGAGCAGGTAAATTATGTATTTCCTGAAATGAAAGACATATGAGTGACATCAATAAGTTATGATAATGAAAAAAACTATATTCTTGTCTGTAAATCAGGAAAAGAATGTTGTAAAAGTGCATGTTAAAAATGATAGGTTAGCAGAACAGTACGGAACTAAATGTAAAATGGTTTGTTCGTTCCATGTCCAGTTGCTTGTGTGATGTAATACTTCATAACTGCTACCTGGCATTATTTCTTGTGTAAGTGTGTTAAACTTTGTGTGTAAATTCTCAGAAATCCATTTTTTTGGTTCAAAGTTTATTCACCTTATACTATGGATCTGTTCTTCTGCACGTATTCTTCATTATGAATATAATACATCACTGTCGCTTTAATAGTTAAGCTGGTGTTATTAATTTTTTCATAGCTGTTGACTTTGTAACCAAATGTTCCTAAGGATATAAACATCTTAATAGTGCATATTAAACTTTTGTTTCATAGGTAGCTTGAGGAGTATCCAATATGTCAGTTCTTTTTATCTTTTTTTTTATTCTGAAGGGATTCCACAAATATTTCTTTTGTTTTTGTATTGATGTGAAAGAAATTGTAAATTTACCAGAAGTGCAATGTTATATATATTATCCAGATGTATATTTACAGTGATATTTTATTTTATTATATTTCAAAAAAGGGTATTTCTTTTAGAAAACTGAATGTAGCATTAAACTCAGTAATGTGTCTCTATGATGGGAGTATCATTTAAACGTATTCTAATCTAGTTTGTGTACCAATGTTACATTAGCCGCATATATTCCATTATAATAATAAATGTGTTTATATATATAGTGGTGCACTGGGATAAATAAGTTCAACAACAATCTCATGGGAAACTGTACTTTTTTCTGTGAATTAATTATTTCCATGGTAACAAAATATTTATTGAATAATTATCAATAATCCAGGGTGTTTTTAATAAAAGTTATTTTATATTTGTGCATATAATATAAGGGATTAAGATGGTTTCTAGATTTTTCTCATTTGCTAAAAGGTATTTCTATTTTGCTGTATTCTGTAGACACTATGACTGGCTGAAAATGTTGTGTCATATTTTGTTTTGTCCAGCTCAAAAGTGTTGAAATTTCCATATTGAACAATTTTGCAGGTGTTGATC
The DNA here is from genome assembly GCA_028565635.1 of Phoronis ovalis. Taxonomy (NCBI): domain Eukaryota; kingdom Metazoa; phylum Phoronida; family Phoronidae; genus Phoronis; species Phoronis ovalis. The sequence continues at coordinate 338 of JAOXYB010001458.1, read as the reverse complement.
TGTGCTCAAAAATAACTAGCAGATCTTTGGATGAAATGCCGGACATCAGAAGTGCAACTGGTACTACAAAGCCTGTCAGACATGAAGGGCAGTCCAGCCGTGTCATTAAAACTTCAAAACCAAGCAAGCCTACAAGCAGGTATGTTTATTCATTTCACTTTGCTGATCCAGAAAGATGTAGTTCATTATAAGTTAAGTCAAGTGGAAATTTCATCTTTTTACATACGGTAATTATTCTCAAATTCGTACAAAAAAAAATATTTTTTTTATTTTTGGGGGGTGTACGAAATTTGGGAAATACAAAATTCTCCGAAAATATGGGTGTACGAATTCTCGGA
>JAOXYB010001347.1:0-20458 GCA_028565635.1 Phoronis ovalis | reverse complement strand
ATATTGTATACGTCCTGCCGTAGTGCTGTAGTTTCTTCTGCCATCCAGGAGCCAAGCACACGAATAGTTCCATACTCTAGCATTTTACTGATCTATAAATTAAATTAATCAGTCAATTAATGAATTAGTTACTAAATTTAAAATTTTTTAATTTTGCTGATTAATTTTTCTAAAAATTATATAATTATATTTTACAAAAACTAGTTCAGGTTTGGTACATACAAAGTATATGATTTGCATTTACAGTGCTTAAATTCACCCTGTAACTTAACAATGTATTAAATTTTCAATCCATGTTTTCCAGATTCAAACAATAATGATATGTGAGACGTCTATAGTACTGTGAGATGGACTTAGATTTCCCAGACAGACAAACGTTAACAGCATGATGCAGAAATATACTGGACAACTTTATACTTAATATACATATATTGTAATACCTTGTGATCCTCATTCGTTGACACGTCATCCAAAAACAGTATAACAGCATTGAATGCACCAACCATGGCAGAGTGTAATTGTTTAACTTGTTTCTCATCCAGGTTCATACTAGTACACGATGTCATGTATGCTATTATGTGTTCCAGGAGGCTGTAACAAGCTGACAAGAGGCCAGATTTTTCATTGATCTAGAAAATAAAAAAGCACCACAGTGACTAGCCAATCAAAAATACAAAGTACATGTAATCACCGGCTTTAAAAACTCATCCTCTCAATTGACTCAAAGCATCAAGTTTTCTAAGTTAAGTGTACTGAATTCTAAATCTGATGAAGGATCTTTGATGGTTCATTTAAGTAGGAAATTATTTATGAGACAAGACAAGGCTGCAAAAAACTGAGAATTCAGAACTACATGGTAATCCGAGTCAGTCCAGGGGCCACAAACTTAAACAGCTACAATATTTCAATATAATATCAAGAGTAACCACATGTTGTTATAATGTTTTACCATACCTCCAAACAAGTGCAAAAGAAATGGGTGCAACTGAACGATCTCTGATTATCATGTAAAATGTATACTTCATAGCAAGGATATCTTCTATATCCTCTCATCAATTCCAAAATGGAGAAAATAGACAAATAAATACAGCCAATTCCTAGTACCTGTTCATGAGTTCCGTTTTCAAGTGTCATTCTAACTTCAATACAAGTCAAATGAACGAGTATTAACAAAAATTTGCGAGATTTCTCATCTGTTGGATTTCCTAGAATTGTCCACCTCACACCAAGGCACTCTACTACTGTTGAGGCAAGTTTCAAAGCAGATTCCCTGTGATGAGCGGCTACAATATTTTAAATTTCTTACGATTAATTAAGGCAAATTATCAATATACTGAGGTAAATAGGGAGTTTTGAGTCAAATATGGAGATACAAAGGGTTGAAACTGATTTAACAAGTATTATCACTTTTCAATTGGTCGAGACCCGTTATATCTCCATAATAGGCGAGAAGCTGCCTATTAATCTCTACATTGGACCAATACGATTAATGTTTCCTTATCAGTACACGAGTTCATTCTTATGTTGTCATCTGCTTAACTGCGCATGGGCTATCACAGGCTGTGTGAGCATGCAACAAACTCAGATTTCCCGTTTTATCATAAAATTGTAATATCTAGTTTTCAAGTTAAATGTAAACTTTTACAAAATACTGTACAACAAAATATACTTTGTAAAAGGTAAATAAAATAGTCATTTTGCAATTTCACAACCTATGTGTGCTGGTTTGTACGACTTTCAAATCAGCATGTGAACGATGATCCACGAGGGATCCATTATAATTTTTCTAGCATTTCATTATAATTTTTTAGCAATCCATTAAAACTTCTCATTATCCAATAAAGGCTTCTCACAGGCTGACACATGATCCAATTTAACAAATCTGATTGGGTAAGAGACATAGATGGACTAATATAATGAATTTAGTGTCACTTACCAACTTTACTTTGAAGGATATCTTGTAAGCCACTATGTATAGAGGAACTCCACGATGGCAGAACCCTACCAAATTTCATCTGAAACATGTTACAAGCAACAGCTTAGATTAGCTACCTACTGGTCATACTTGTCCTTGCAACTAAACTGTTTACTTTATACATAAATTAAGCATACTGTAATTGGTTCAGTTTATTTTAATAAGAACCAAAAGGAAAAAATGCTTTTAAACACGTACCCCAGTTACTGAAGTTAGCAAATTTTGAAGGAGACTGCATAGTTGAAACTTTTCTTCTTCCTGCAATAAGAACATTAAAATGTTTGGTGTGTTAATGGCATGAATATTTACTAAACAAAAAAGAACTTTTAAAGCAGAAGTTTAAAGATATAAATGAAACACATTGTGCTTCTTTCAGCTTTCTCAATGCAGAAACTTTTCCTATAGAATACATTGTTATGCAAAATCCATTCCCAGAATAAACTATTTGCATGCACTTGAGGGTGCTACAGTCAGACCCTTTCAATACCGCATCCTTTAGTTATACCCAAATCTTGTTTTTTTTAAATCTGACTTTAGAAAAGCTTTAACCGGTAAAGATTTGACAAAATCAAAAAAGTTTAATAAATAGTTGTTTATGTATTGATATGCTCACAAAAAGGAGGATATTTCTTACATCAAAGAACATAAGATTTTTTTTGTGAATCGCATGAGCACACACGCAGAACTACATCATTGTTCATTCCCAGAATGCGACATGCTAGGATAGTTTGGTCTGAGACTGGTGGCTCCATCAAGTGCATACAAATAGGCTATTCGTAACAAACAAGTGTAAAGTACATGTATCTCGACTAGAAATTTACAAGTTTTGAGAAACAACACATTGGACAGTATGCTTTCTGTATGGCATAGTTTGATGAAATTAGAGATGATAGAAAACTGAGTATTATACAATAAAAATTACTTATTACCTGATTTTCTTGAAATTTCTTGGCATATTTTAAGATTAAACTGTCACACGAAGCAGCACAATCTTTCCATGTAGCTGAGCCGCAGTGATGAGAAAGTGTCAATATAATCTGTAAAGCTTTGTCAGATCCTGCAATAAATACAAACTGCAATGTACTTGACACTAAAGTTAAAGTCGCACAATGGAAAACCATAAAGAACTTATATCTGAGTTAATCATTAGAAACAGTTTCTGCATATGATATACAGAACCAAATTTAGAAGCTGTCTTTTCCCACAGTTTTTGATATCAACTTGACATATTCATCAGTGTTTAATACCGGCCTCCTACTTTCAAGCTTCCATTTTTGCTTTTTGTACTTCAAGTGATTACTTATTAATACTTCAACGAATGTCATAATTTTCTGATATTAAATTTAACCAATATTTATTTGGATAATTAATTAACATTTATTAAAATAATTAGAGGTAACAATTAATTTAAAAATAATGTGTCAGAGCTGTAAAAATATACATAAGCCTATTTTCAAGCTTTATAAAACTTGAAAGCGTCAAAAGAAACTTCAGGAGTATGTACTCACCATAGTAATTTTGTAGAACAGCCAGGCATAAATTCTTGATTGTTTTATTAGACAGTAAGGCACTCCTTCCTTCAGGTTCATTACATATTGCCAGTAAGCACTGGTACGTGTCATCAACTAAATTTAAATCAGTTCTGTCCGCTTCACTGCTGGATTCTTCAGGCAGACTGTAAAGAATACTGAGAATCAAATATCGGACAGAACCAGATTCAATGGTGATTGCTTTATATCACACAACTAATGACTGCATATTATTTCCCTTAAATGATAGCAGTAAACTTATGAAATTTTTTTGTTTTATATATTAGGCAATTCGCAGGTCCAGGAAAAATAGGAAACAGGCAAAATATTTGGATGAGTTCGTCATGGCAATCGTTCATCCGATTTCAACTGAAAACTTCAGCACTCAGCTATTTAATTTGATATAATGACACATATAGCTAAAAATTAGTATTTTAAAAACCTGTTATTGAACATTACCAGTTCTGCTTGAGCAACCCATGTGTAGTATCATTGTTTATTTAGCAAATAAATCACCAGAAACAAAAAGTTAACTTTAAAAAAATCTTACTAGTGATTTCTTCTTTAAATCAGATAAACGATTTTCGAAGATAACCCTTACCTACATGTCAAATACAAAAACTGTTACATTTTTCCTTAATTACCTTGGATTTAGGCAGAGAAATTCGTTAAATTTTGGTATTAAAGATAGCAAGTCTGGATGAACTGACAGTTCCACATCTGTACAAAAGCATGCCAGTATGGTCACAGCTAAAGATTTGTAAGAGTTGGGGCAGCAATCATCAGGAGCTTTATCTGAAGAGTAAATACAAACAGCATTAAACAATCAGTAAACTAATACACATGTAGTTCTATAAAATAAATATATAAATCTGAATTGATCGAATAAGTTCACCAGTTTTAAAAATCCTTATTATGAAATGATAACATTTTGTCATGATGGGAAAGAAACTTAATTACTTTGATATTTTGTCTTATCAGAATATTTCATAAAAAGATTGAGCTGGTCTTCTTAAAGAAGCTGTCTGGAGTAATACATGCATAAACAGAGATGGTTAGGGGGTGGCTTCCCACTTGAAGAGTGCCTACCAACAGCTGATAACCACCTGAAAATCAGGTGTTGACAGTATGTACACCATTTCATTTTCCAATGAAGTTTTGAATTTCTGATAGAAAACAAAACATTAAAGCAATTTTAAAGTTTATTTCTGGTTCTGAATATGAAGCACTGTGTTTTTCCCAGGTGTCAACTACTTGTAGTCCATTTGCGACATTTTATGGGAAGATAAAAAACATACATGAGTTAACTAAATACATGGTGTCCTTGTTTACATTAATTCTTCACATTCTGCAAATTTATTATTTTGATAGTGAACATCAACTTGTCCTAAACAAAGTATTTTGTCACTTTAATAAGCTCATCCATTAAGTAACTTTACCATCCAGACACAATATCCACTAAAAAAACAATCATGAACTCTACTGCCTTTGTGAACTTGCCTATATGTTTTGAAATAGTACCAAATGCAATTCTAGGGCTTTCCTAATTATGTTATAATATGAGCCCAAATGATTAACTTACTAGATCGCAATAATCTGTTTAAAAATGTAAAACCAACAGCATCAAAAATTTGTCTTCGTGTCTCACTATCACAGTCTTCAGATTTTACTAATTTAGTGACCTAATCAAACAAAAGAATGAATCAGCATATGTATTATTAAATTATAAGGCACATATCTCAAGTTAATATTTTGTTCACGATAAAATACTAATTACTGGTTTGTGACAATTACTTTAATTTTTATGATGTGATCACAGCTAATTAGTCTTAGTTTATGTATTATAAACTGTTGAAGTACTTATGCACTAGAACAAAGACTTTTTACTGTCATTCACAGTGACTGTATACACGCATATATATGTGCTGCCCTGTGGGTCCCCTTTTTTCAGCCCCCACTTTTACCACTTTTATCTTTTTCATGTTTACTTAACTTTTTTCATCAGGTGTGCTTTTTGAAAATAAAGTTTAACCATCTTGTATATATTTTCAATAAATGATTATTTACCGCAATATCCTACATTTTTGGGTGTAAATTTCCAGGATTTTACTGTCTGTGCCACAGGGAGTACACATAGCTGCTTATTTCTAGGATGTTTAACCATTGGATGTCTTCGCAAATAAATTTTTACCATGGGTATCTTTTCAAATTGCAATTTTTACTACTGGATATGGTAATAATTTACCTAGGGCATCACACCTGCCAAGGTTGTTGGCAAGTATTTCCCAAGGATGTATACACACCAGTATATATTGGCAGTGCACCACTGCCCCTCCCCCCAGGAGTACAACCTGCCAGTCAATTTATACTGGATAAAGTGGACATTCAGGAGATAGCAAACTTATGTATAATTATACAATACGTACAGGATCTTCAAGCACAAACTGCACACGGATTAATTTATTGCTAACGTATACAATTGTGCAATAAATCACAGCACCATGCTTCTGCTGTTACGAATTGGAGGTCTCTGTATTGTGTCATATCTCACAGATTCGTGTTTTAATGCCATCCAAAGTGATTATACATATGTACCGCCCTATGGGGTATGATTTTTCAGGTTCCTTGCTTCCAACAGGGTTTATATTTCAGCCCTGGATGCTTGCTACAGGGTTTATATTTCAGCCCTGGATGCTTGCAACAGGGTATATTTTTAGCTCACTGCTAAGAACGGGTCTCGAAAATCTAATCTGCTTACAACGGGGTATATTTTTAGTCATTAGCACTTACTAAAGGGGTATGTTTTAGCCATGTTTGCTTATATAAAAGGGATATTTTTTGTCATGGATGTTAACTGTTACTAAAGCCATCTTTTCTGACAACGGGATATGCTTTTAGCCATCTTTTCCGACAACGGGGTATGTTTCTTACCATAGCTGGCTTGCAGCGGGTATAGCCACTAGGGTTTTGAGGCCTGGGTCTCACCCCTGACCCTGTACCGCCAAGTACCCCCGGCCTCCCCGGGTTTTACCCCAAAATTTTACAAGCAAGCATATGACTACGGACAACGCATAACTTGTGACATGGGTCTAGATTCTTGAACCTTTACAACTGGGATTAACAAGACAAGTACAAAACAGAACTTCACTCTTAGTCTTAATATAATTAAGCAAACTCCTTCATTTCATATTGAAGTTTTCTAACTTACCAGCAAAAGTGTAGCTAGTCTTTCATTATCTGACTCAGCTGACTTCAAAACTACCAGAGCTTTCTCTAATCCCTCGTATTCCATGATAATGATATATTTTGATCTCTCATAATAACAAGTAATTAAAGCAGAAAATTACTTGAAATGAGATATTTCAAGAGAATTCCTAACCCAACGTGAGTTTGACGAATTGGTTTATCTGTTTATTAGGGAAGCATACAATAACATTTGTTGGAACTCAAGCTCATTTCATTAAGATATTATACTACTACAACAGATATAAATGAAACAAAAGCTTAAATATACGAAATTATATCTAATAAATTTGAACTGTTTTTTTTTTCAATTGCAAGTTCATTTATTAGATACTTACTTAGTTTCTTTAGTTTCCCTTATAAAAATTAGAACATCCCGGAAGTAAATAAAACTTTTACTACCAGGTGGCACTCATTCCAGAGGTATTGTGGGAGTTATGGTGTGTTGGAGGAAATGTGACAAAAAAGTTGAATTTATGCAACAATTTGGTAAGTAAAGTATGCATAACAGTATTCAGTTATGCAACGCAATTGTGAGCTTATGTGCCACCTTGTCTTTAAATTGTCTAAGATCGATTAAGTGTTTATTTATGTCGTCCGACAGACCTGTTGATTATCGACCTGTTTAGTTCAGCTACTGTAAAAATGTTTGGCTTTCTCAGAAAATTATATTGTATCAACAATATTCATCTTCACTCCGATTTCCTCTACTATCTATCAAGCATAATGTTTGAGGTAGTTGTAAGTAAGTAAATCGAGTTTCACCATGACCTTGCACATGGAACTTAGTCACTTAGAAATTGGCAGTCTGCAATAGAAGATAAGAAATCCACCAGGAAATGCTTACATTCCATTCCTCTTAAGACCTTCCGTAAGTTATCATATTCTCTAAGGTGAACTGATTACTGACATGGTGCAGTGCTATCCAGTACATATTTAAAAATACATATAGAGCAATTATCCTAGTTTCCTAGGAGTCTCACATCAACTTATATTTATAAATATTATGGAGCCCATGTTATGTTATACTTACTGATACTATGATACAATATAAAACTCTGTTTCTTGTTTTAATAACGCTTATAGTTTAAGATATCTTTAACAGGTACATAAGTTTTAGAAAATACTATACACAGACTACCTTCCATGTCAGTTATACCTCATTTTGATAACATAAAAGGTGTTCATGTTTGCACGGTTATGCCTTGTTCCCACTAGACCTTCTGATCGTGCTCAGTTCTTGTAGTGGGAACGCTCTGCTCACTTTAGTTGAGCACAATTTTTGTTAAATCTTGATTCTGCTTCGGAGGTAACTTAACCTAAGAAATCGCGCTCAGGAATCAAGTGGGAACACGAACTCACTTAAGTATACAGGATTAAAGTCAACTACATGCGCAGGCATGCATATTCCGGAGTAAAATGAAAATAAAACACGTCACATTGCTCAATTATATATATAATATCAAACATCATACCGATTCACAATATAATCCCACCATTGAGTAGATCGTTCTTTGACTCATATTTGCCGTGGTGTGGGGATAACACTTTGGTAAAACAATCTGGCTGCAGCTAACAGCATTAGAAAAAAAACTGTTCTCTTATTTTCTTGGCACCTAAATAGTAGTGCCAGCGACGCCGTGTAAGTATCTGTAGAAGTAGCATCTGCTTATTATGCCTTCTTTGGTGTATCGAGAGAATTAAAGTTTTGTTATCCATTTTGAGCCACACGTGGAACGGAAGTAAACAATATGCAATGCAATGTCCGTTGAAAAATATGTCAAATGACGTAAGGGGGAACTCTCTAACGCGCTCAGAATTTTCTAATGGGAACGCAACAAATTCTCACTTAATTTTTGAAGACTTCAGTGGATCGCGCTCAGGTTGAGCGCACTTACTAGTGGGAACAAGGCTTAATATTAGTTTTTCAAAGTTGTCACATTTTTATTATTGGGATGCTGAGTGGAAATTAGCATAGCACTGTTTTTTTTCGGGAAGAGGGTCAATAGTCATTTGTTTCCTAAAATTCTTTGGAATTTTGGATTTATGACAGTCAGGAACTATGTTAAATCATTTAATAAAAATCTTTCTAAATTTATTAACTGTGTCACATGTTGATTTGTGTTTCATGAATTCATGAACCTTTGATTTCTTTTGTGAATCTAATCTCCTGGGGTCACCACTGTACAAACAGTCAGCAGAGGGAACAATGTTATCTAATAATTATTAGGTGTCCATTAGATGGCGTTGTCCGTCTGCTGATGTGATAACTTACCCAATCAGGACAGCCCCCGGAAAACTATTCAAGTTCCAGAGTTTTTAAAGGAAATATTGTGGTGTAAGCAGGTAGGTAATGAGGGATAGTTTTTGGCACGACAAATTGTTTTATGCATTTATTCTTGTATTATTACATAAAGTGTTTCATTTAGGTAAATTATTTTCCCATTGACCTTAAGAAAAAGCAATAAGTTTGTTCTTGTGTACTTATTCAAGTAGTGATTAGTACAATTATACAGTTAAAGTATAATTATATCACTTTGGCTATTTGATTGATCATTGAATAATACCTGGAGTCATTGCCAAATATTTTATTCCAGATGTCTTATATGGAACATATCCAATCAAGCATTTAGGGCATTGTATCATAATGGTTCTATACTTGAAGCATCAAACCATCTGAATCCCATGCTTTACTATTCTAGTGTTCCAACAAATTATAAATCATTTAGGGCATTGTCTGATAATGGTATGCTCGGCCAGCATCGAACAGCCACATAATATATTTATTTAAATGGAATACTACTGGTGTATAACTCTATACTTTGTTCACTGTATAGTGTCATGGATTTTTGTGCATTAAATGTTTAAAAAGAATGATGCCTTTCCAGAATCTATTAACCACGTATACCAAGATTTTGAATTTGAGTTTTAATCACACTTGACTGCTTACTCGCTTGACAGATTATCTAAGTACATGTTCTTCACCTTTGCCAAGTGGAATTAATGGGAAACCTCAGAATTGGTACCAACTATAGGAAAGTGGCAACATGTAAAACCAGCCAAGTTTTCAAACTGTTTATTGTAATTTAGGACATCAATCTGAAAGTAAAAGTGGACACTTTTGTTGAAAATTTGTCATTTGAGGACTCATCACCTTTTGAACACTTGAATGAAACAAGGAAGTACTTTATTAATTTTTTTTAACAACCTATGCTTGTACCTGTTCAATAGTCTCAGATTAAAGTAAAGGAAGTATTTCCAATATATTCTAATTAATGTGTTGACTTTTGTAATCTTAGACAGTTTTCAGACATATTTATGAAACTGAGTGAATGTGGAATGCCTATATTTAGCAGTATTGTGCATGAGTCTATGTGTACAGCAGACAACTTTTAAATTTAAAGTCATGATCACTGTATTTCTCTGTATAAGGAAATCACAGCAGTTGTTGAAACCTAGGATATATAAAACTGTACCAAGATCATCATTTGACAGTTTTTGTTTAATCTATTTGATTTAAAAGCTGTCCTTTTATATGCTACTTGTTTGTCTTAATACGTAGATTTACTATTTAAAAAACTCACAGGAATAAATATATGGGAGCTATCAAGCAGATACGTAAGTTGTAACCATATTAGTAGCTAAGGGTACTGTATCTCACAAACCTCTGTGTCTGATATTTTAATGCCAGTCCTGTAGTTATGTAGTATTACAGTTGTCATAATTGTTGGTTTAATCATTATCTATTTATAAGTAAATATAAAAATCCTTGTTGTAGTAATCTTTATTTAATATGCAATCAGTACTGTCAGTAACTCATTACATGGTTCATTGTTTAAAGTTGTTATTATTATAAATTTTAAAAACAAGTTATCAGTACTCATATAATCAAAAATAAATGTATATGTAGCTGATAACTTTAGCTTTTGAATTATCAGGAAGCAACTTACTGTTGATAGAAGATGCTAAATGTTCATCATTATTCCATAGATCTATGCTTTTTGAATGGTCACATCTGTTTTTCCTTGTGTATTATGTGTGATTCATTAGGAACTCAATGCCAGCAGGCAAAAAATTAATGCCAAACTAGTCATTTTTGTCTAATTTTATGATTATGATACTTAAATTTAATTATGAGTATTTTGCATTTTTCAGTTTGCTTCCGTGTTTAAAAGGCCATCCGTGATTAGTCATTAAACATGGCTTTCACTGTGAAGCAGTGGTTACAAAGTATTAACCTGGAGCAGTACCATGGGTTATTTAGCCAGAAAAGTTTCACATCAATTGAACAGTGCGCACATCTTGAAGAAGCTGACCTTGTTGACATTGGAATCACACTAAATGGTCATCGTAAAAGAATATTAACACACTTACCAAAACTTGATGACATGGATATGATTTATCAAAATTTTGAAGTTAAACCACCTGAACCTTCTGATGACTCGAAAAATGATAGTATATATCAAAATACACCACTCGCTGAAGGAGAAATGCCACCGGCGTTACCTATGAAAACAAAGCAAAAACATGGTGATGAAAATGTTTTAAAAGAATCTAATATAGTAAAAAGCCCAAGCTCAAGTGTGAAAAAGCCAGTACCTGTTCCCAGACCTAGACGGTCCACTACAAAAAGGGCAGTCACAGGTGATGATACCACGGAGAGGATTTCACCAGGGATTGAAAGAAGTTCTCCCGTACAAGGAACTAATGGAGATGTTCCCAAAAGTAGTCCTCAACCAGCAGTTAGAAGTTTTAAGAAATCTTCTGAACCTGACAATGTAAGTCCTGTAAAATCTTTTGAAGAACAAAAAAGGGGAAATTTTAACAGCCAGATAGGTGTTCGAGTATTACCTGCTATAACAGCAGTTAAACTTAAACCAAGGCTACCAACAACAGAGCCAGCCACTGCACTGAAAACTTTGACTGAAAATGAAGAACATATGAATCAAATATACGTAAATGCTCAGAGACAAACAGACAGAACTTCTGGAAGTGATATTGATTCTGCTGACAGTGATCGTAAAAGAGACAGCTCTTCATCAGAAAGGGATTCGGTCAGTAAACTGTATACTAAGATTAAAAAAAGTACTTTGCCAGTACAAGCACATAGCGATGATTTTGAAAATCGGGAACGTTCAGAATCTATGGATAGTGGCGATTTTGAAAGCAAATGTGATTCTGTTTTAGAAGTTTTAGGAAAAAGCAGTCCTGTGAAAGCTCAGAAACAATTTGCAGATGATGAAGCTCCTTTATATGAACCTATGTGGTTAGCTAAACAAGGTTCAGCAAGTCCTAAACCACCATGTAATGTTGATATATCTCCAGCATCTGCTGCAAGCACTGAGGGAGGTAACAAGGAGAACATTAATAAACTATGGAATAACGCAGTGGAAGATTTTGATCCATTTGGCCTGGGAACAAACCTTTTTGAACCTCTTAAACCAGTGTCAGTACTGGAGGAACAACGTACATCCTCAACTCCCTTAGATGAAAGCTCAAACGTTTTTGGTCCAGATCCTTTTGAAAATGCAATATCTAAGTCATCAGTATCCTCTGATCCATTTCAAATACAATTTATTCCAGGAAAGACATCAACATCTAATTTATGGAGATTTGATTCTTTCGGAGAATCAAAGACCGATGACGCCGATGTTAAATTTCGTCATTTACCATCGTCAAGAGAATCAACGTTATCTTCTGGTCAGGATCAGCTGTCATCCCGTGATTCAACATTATCTTTTAATCTGCCACCACCTAGTTTTTCACCCCCACCTCTCCCAACTGAGGCAAAGCTCGAGTTCCCACCTCCTGTGCCTTCTCGACATAGCGACACAAGTGTTCCTACCTTGCCAAATCGTGTGAGCGACACAGATACTCGAGTATCAGATATTTGTGTTGCAACGGATGTTTTTACACACGAACCAATACTATCAGAAGATCCTTTCAGTGGGAATGCGAGAAGTAGTGCTGATAAAACAGTGCTGTCAGAATTTGAAAACTTTAATCAAACTATTGAGAATATATCATCAGAACCTCAATTTGATACGCAGATATTAGATTTCGCTCGATTATCAGATGTTGTACCTGTTGCTCGTCCTTTTAGTTCACCGGAAAGATCAACCATATCCCAAGATCCATGGAGTATTGCCGAGATCAGTACTGAAAATCAGCAAGAAAATCGACCTGTTCCAACAAGACCAGCACCTCTGCCACCACCAACACCTGAAACAGACGAATACTCATTTCCTGAAAATCACATTGAGGAAACCGGTGTATACATGTTTGAGAATGATTTTAAGGCAACAGGTATGTAGATGTTTTACTAGAAAGACCTACAGCCCCATTATAACTTTCAATTGGTCCCTGGGTACCCATCACTTTGTGGTGAATGGTCATATAGTCGTCCTGTATGTGCCTAGGTCACATGTAACATTTTCTGTGTCTGGTTTCAGTCTTTATCGGATCATCTTCCTATTCAACACAGGTTAAGTATTGATCAAAATACAGGTCGTGTATAATTTTGACCTCAATTACTTCTAATATGGCCAACAAGCAACCAGGTTTGTTCCTGTTCAAATGCTGATTGGAATGCTGAATTGAGTTTTTTTGTTGTACATAACACTTTTGTGTCTGCCTGGCAACCATACTGGTTCTGATGATTCGAAGGTGGGCGGGTGTTATAAGCTAGTTGATATTTTAGAATGACCTTGAAAAGTGGTCAAATAGTGATCTGAAAATTTAGCACTTTTTTAGCCGTTTTCAAAGCTATTTTTGCCCAAGTAATGAAAACTCTGATATATAGAGAGAGATCACTTAAATAAAGCAGTTAACTAGAGGCCAAAGTACAGGTCTAGTTTGGCTTTGACCTGGATCAATTCCAATATACATGTATGGCCGACTGGTGGCCATGTTTGTTATTAAGATTGTAAGTCTATAACCGGCTGGGATGATTAAAAGAGGCATTTATGAAGCCCATGGGTGAACAGGCGAAGTTAATAGCTAGGTGGTATTTTAGAATGACCTTGAAAGGTGGGTCGACAGCTTGATCAGAAAGTTTGACATTTTCTCATAGTTATCAAGCTGTTCTTGCCGAGATCCAGAAAAATCTTATATATAGACAGACTGCTTTAAAACCAAAGAAACTACTTCATGTTTGATGGGCATATGGCTGCATAAGCAGTTCTCTTGTTTAATATCTACAAAAGTTTCAATTTCATTTCCTTATGTTAACAGTTTTTTTATGAGGTACTTGTTCATATATAATTACATATATCATATAGTGCTATACATGCATGTGCAATGAAATGACACAATGCTTTATCCACTTACCGGTACTTGATTTATAGCTACTACTTTTGTTAATCTACAGATGCATTGTTTATCAGTGCATTATTTAACTGTAGTATGTTGCTTTTACAGGAGGCTTTTTATTTTTAGTAGATTTATTGGTTTGTTTCATATCTATATCACTGTATATAGATGGTATATTTATTTGCTATTTGTATGTCACAGATGGAGATGGGACAGGCTGCGCAATCAGTGAGGGGAGTTTGAGTGATGGAGGAGAATTCTTATACAGTGATGTAGATTTCAGTCCACCACCATTGAACATGGGAGCTAGCACTGATTTCATCCCATCTTCCTCAAATATGGGAGCCAGCAACTATGACACTTCTGATAGAATACCCATATCTCCTGCTATACCAGTAAGACTCAGTTTGCTGTAAATAGTAATGTTTTTGGATATATTTGAATTCATCATTCACATAACCATTATTGATATGTAATAACGTAGAGAGTGGGGGGCACTGTCCTTTAAAATGACTACCATATATGGCCTTGTGGGTCCCTTTTTTCCGATTCCATATTTACCAAGGAATAAAATTTATTCGTATAATACCTGTGTTTCGGTTAAATAATCATTTACTTCAGGTAATATTTTCAAAATGTAGTTGATTGTCATAGGGCATAAATATATTTCATCTTGAAAAATTAATTTTAATTACAATAATTTTGCAAATGTTCCTAAATTCTGCAGTTTCCCAAAGGCTTTATTTTTGAAGAGCATCGTTTACCAAAGAGTAAGGTTGGGCCTCACACCACAATTAAATTTTTCGACAAGTGACTCCCTCCATGGGTAATGACCAAATTATCTCAGGTTGAATTCTGAACTTGCAAATTATTACAATGAAATGGTTTATTGGGAGAGAAGGACCTGAGCATCTGTGAGTTGCTTGAAAGAGGGAGGTTAATCTGTCTATGAGTGCTGCAAAGATCTTCACAGTACAGTTTACACTCATTAAAGAACTTTTGACCATCAACATATTTTTGAAGCAGTAGGACTATTTCTTCGTATTTACTTTCATTGCCTGCATCTTAATTGGAAGAGGGTTTTGTTTTGAAGTAAAGTGATGAATTGTTTTTGAAGTTGTTTAGTTATAATGATATCTCTATTAATATTGCAGCGCTCTATGGAAAGATCTGGCTTTCTTTTCAAGCATGGTGGGTAAGTACACGTATTGATTCATTTGTGGTGTATTTTAATTCTCACAACATACTCGGGATTGCTAAGTATACCAATTCTTAACGTTTTGAGCGTGTATTTTAAGCTCCTGTTTTTCCCTAGCTTTGTCCCGCTGTCGGTTTTAGTAACGTGGAATAAGAGAGTTTAAGATTCTTTGATCCAAGTAATTAACAAAGTGTGTGCATTAATAGTGCAAAGTAAAAGCATTATTTGATCCTTTTTATAAAAATAAATACAGATTATTAGTGCTTTATTTTTACTTCCCGTTGTAACAGATGGATGCACTTTTATTACTCACGACTCATAACTTATCACTCATATGTAAGAATCTGAAAGCCTCTATTTCTAAGCTTTACAGTGTTATGACAGACCACATTTATATTATTGCATAACTGTTTACGTTTATTTTCCATTATTATCAAAGCAGCATTTAAGATTGTATCCTAGACCAATTATCAGTTCATTCTAATCCCTATCTTTCTTAAGATGATTTTGTCAATTTGTGTGATAATTATAACACGGATTGACTTAACTAGCCTAATCCTAGATATAGATGACCCTTAACATTAAAATTTATTCATGATTGCTTTTATCAGGCTGCAAGGTCACAAAGGTTGGAAGAAAAAATGGGTACTATTCGATGGAGAGTACTTTAGATACTATCGAGATAACAAGGTGACTAAATATTATTATGTATTTTTACGAAAGCAGTCAAATTCCACTTGCTTTTTACTTGAATTTGATAAGTTTAAGTGATTAACTAAAGTATGTAGTTGGGGAGTTACCTTTCAGTGAAGTATCCTAGACCCAATCAAAGTGATATTTTTGTGCTAAGTCAGGATCAGCTGACAGAACTCTGACATTCATTTCCAAAATAAAGAAGTGATAGTATGTTATTATTTCTTTACTTGGTAAACACAAAATAGCTATTGTTTTTAATCAATGAAAGTTTTAACAATGAAATGTAACATAACTGTCATTGATCTAAACTTGTTATTTTCTCTTAATTGTAGAAACAAATATCTGACAGAATCATTCCTATTACCACACTAAGAAATGTTGAAAATGATATCAAGGTTAGTTAATATGTTACAAATAGATGCCATGAAAGTAGAAACAATACTCTATGTAATGTTTTAGTTCCAATTTTGAATTTCGTAGAGCGCATCAAGTTCTTGAAAATCTCAATCGAGAAATCTTGTTGATTTATAGTGTTCATCTTTTCCAAGATGTGGGTATCTTTAGCATAATGTTGATTTATTGGACTGCTTGTTGTTCAGTTTTGACAAGACAAAATGTGACAAGAAATTCGTAAGCCAAGTAGCTAATTCAGCTAATTCCTGGTGTACTCAGTAGCTACATCCAGCTTGACTTATATTCCTAGTGTATTCAGTAGACTATTTGCATGCACTTGGTGGAGCCACCAATCTCAGACCCAAACGATCCCCGCATGTCGCATTCTGTGAATGAACAATGACGTAGTTCTGCGTACGCTCACACGATTCATTCACAAAACGCATTCTACGCATGCTGAGTCAAAACCCAAAAAAAATCTCATGTTGTTTGATCTTAGAAAATAGCCTCCATTTTGTGAACATGTCAATACATAAACAACCATTTATTAATTTATTTTTTTTGATAAATTTTCACCGGTTAAAGCTTTTCTAAAGTCAGTTTTAAAACAACAAGTTTTATGTATAACTAAAGGATGCGATGTTAAAAGGGTCTGATTGTAGCACCCTCAAGTGCATGCAAATAGTCTTTTGGGAAGAATGTTTTGCTTTATGCAGATACATATATATTTTTCCATATAGAAATTGGATGTTAAAAGGAAAAACCCAACACACATTAATAAGCCTTTACTATGTTAAATCAAATTTCAGGCAAAAGACTTCCGATTTAAACTGACAACTATAGATAGGGTGTACATATTTTCCTCACAAGACAGGGATGATGTGTTACAATGGACCAGTACTCTAATGCAGGCAATAATGAAGGTTAAGCCTCCGTCTGAGGGCTACATTCCAGGAGGTGACATGTCCAATCCAGATAAAGAGGTATTAGGGGTTATAATGAAGAATTATTCAATTCAGTCCTGGTAAATAATTAAATTTAGTAAATGTAGTCAGCTGTTGAACATAATCAAAGAAACTAGCTTAAAAGAGAGATTGTGATGTTATCAAGTTCCATTCATCAGTAATGACTTCTGGTAGAAGCTCGAAATGTACTTATCATATCCCTGAGTGTAAATATATAAAAAATCTCGCCTCTGCCAGGGCCCACTTGTATAAAACTTTTGTATTTAAGGTTAATGCACATTAAGGTTAGGTTACATGAATTGGATGGTGCTTAACCTTAAAGTTTCATGCAACAGGAATCTGAAGTCAGCCTTGGTGAAGGTATTTTGAAGTCATCATCAATAGCAATATCTACCCTGCTCATTGAAGTTTAAATATTGCATTTGAATCACTGATGGCGGCATCTGGTGGAGATGGAGAATATGATTGTCCCATACAGAATCATCTGATTAGGATTTATTATACAATGCTTTCATTGATGATATGAGATTATGGGTATAAGCTCGAGTTTCTGTTCCACAGAATGAGTATTTAAATTTAATTATGTTGTAACAGTATCACACCCAGCTAAAAACTGCGAATGTTGCTTAGTTTAATGTGTGATTTTAGTTATAGGCAAAATCTTGTGATATTCTTGCTGAAAACATAAGGACTGCAATTTGATAAATTGTTTTTCATTTCAGGGATTTATAAGAATTAGAAACGAAAAAGCCAAAAGATATTTTGCCATAAACAAAGATCGGCTGTGCTACTATAATAATTATGATGTAAGCTTTAGATGTTTTCTCTCTTTGCTTATTTTGAATTGCTGTTCATGGCAGTTTGTGTCAGTTCTGTATTGTTACAGTTTTACACTGCCAACTGATTAAAATATAATACTGATATCAATATGCATTTTGGTGTTTTATGTGTAGTTGGTTTGGATTGGATAATTGGTATAATTTCACTTGCTTTGTTTACACAGTTGTAAATTTCACCAAACCTGCAGACTACTGGATATAATACCTTCCCTGACACCAGTGTAGTGTTTCATTGTCTGGTCTTTTTGGTTTTTCAGGATTTTAAGGTTGCTTCCCCTATTCACGAAATAAAAATGAATCTTGCCTCAGTTAAAGAGTTATTTGGAAAGAACAAAATACAACTGTCTACACCATATAAGCAGTACATGTAAGTATCATTGCTGGAAGTGAAAAGTAACTAGAAATGGTTGTATGCTTGGTCTAGTTCAGAGAAATTGTCACGAGATATTTTTCTGGTAACATTCTAATAATTGCCTAAATGCCTTTGGGTAATTACACTGCACACTTCTTCTTAGCAGTGTACTTCACATTTGTATCACAGTGGGAAAACATGTTGGGTTGTAAGATGTCTTAACAGTACTACTAGTATAGTGTGCTCATATCTTGTTATATTGCACATAACAACTTCTTTTTCTCTATAAGGCTGGGATTTGACTCTAGTCAAGAGCTGGGCCAGTGGAAACAATCATTTGAGGAGGCAATATCCTTGGGCTTGTCTGATGAAACTGTTATCAGGCAGATATATCAAAATACAGGCAACAAGTTCTGTGCTGACTGTGGTGTTGGCAATCCAAATTGGGCTGTCATTCATTTAGTTATTGTTATATGCAAAAAATGTGCAGGTATGCTGTAAAACTGTTGTCATAGCCACTTATTTGGTGTTGTCAAGTTTTCTGTCTTTACCAAGGACCAAATTTTTTGTATCTCAATTGACATAAATCATGAAAAATCAGTTTTTTAAAGAAGTATGTAAAGTTTTGACTAAATTCAGAATGTTATACATAATAAGTAACAGACGTGCAGAGACCTGTTTAATAATAAGTAACAGACTTGCAGAGACCTGTTTAATAATAAGTAACAGACTTGCAGAGACCTGTTTAATAATAAGTAACAGACGTGCAGAGACCTGTTTAATAAGTTTTTATAACAAACCAAATTTTGTAGGTATACATCGAGATCTTTGGCCTTTTAAAGTCAAATCCCTCGGAATGGATCAACGTGTTTGGACATCTAGTTTACTTCAGGTTAGTAATCCTAACTGTCATGCAAATCGTCAAACTGGGGGTAAAGAATTTCCTTATCATTATACTATATACTTGCTGTCATTATGCATGTCGTACTGTTTCTTCTTTCTGTAATACAGGCGAGATATTTGACTTTTTTTACATTTTAGTTAAAAGTAGTTTGTTTAAAATATGTATGAATAATTTAAAAATAATTTAATGCCTCTGTTAGTAATGAACTTGTTAAAACTAGATATGTTCCAGTTTTGGCTAAAATCATTCTTTTTGATTAACCCAACCTTTTTTTTACTTTGTAGCTTTTTTCCAGTCTTGGAAATGTGTGTGCTAATGAATTTTGGGAAGGAAGTGTTTATTCACTTGATAAAGTTTTACCAGATTGTGATATGTAAGTATAAAACTTCTGTGATCTGATGGTTAAAATGTTTCTGTGAACAACTTACATTTGTTAGCTACTTTCTATTGTAGAGGCAAAGGTTAAAGTGGGGAGCCTCTGGACTGGAATCAGTTTCACCCATTTCTGTAAATAAATGTCCTTGTATTCAATGAAAAGCTAGCCTAAAGTGAACATGTGCCCTCAAGCAATAACCATATTTACTTCAACTTTAAAAATGTATTTTAGGTATATGCTGAAGTATGTTAACTCAACCTCAAAAAAATAATACATGTACCATATTGTGTGACTGCACCATAAATCAGATAATTTTCACATTATACTATAATAGTGAACTGCTGTTGCTTAACTGGCTTGCAGGTCTCTAGCTTGCATACAATTATGATTGTTATTTCTTTTACAGGACTACAAGAAGAGACTACATTATGAATAAGTATTGTACAAAACAATTCTGTAAGCAACGCAGCCTACAGGGTGACGATGTAGGTCTAAATAGGGTTAGTATCAGTTTCATATACATTCCATAATCAGAAGTACCAGTATCTACACACGAGAACACAGCCTTAGACACTAGAGATCTGGGAAGAGTTCCTATGCACAACTTCGACCGTTTATTAGATAAGGTTCTGTTCTTAGTATCGGGATTAAATTTGGTCAGCTTATACAACAATGAA
>JAOXYB010001236.1:0-20459 GCA_028565635.1 Phoronis ovalis | reverse complement strand
ATTCCACAACTAATAAAATTTCAACCCCACATGATCAAAAGTAGTATCAGGTTTTGTAAAATACACTCTCCTAAAAAGCTAGTTTTATGTGACTTACCTTTAATGTATCCAAGGATTCATTCTTAACAAGTCCACGAATTAAGTAACCAAATGCTTCGAACGTTATTCTGTTGGATTCAAGATTCAGCTCTTTAAGTGTTTCATTAACTTGCAGAGCTTTGCCCATGTGCCAAGCCCCTTCCACGCCAAAACCGTTCCAAGCCAAGTTCAGACTTGTAAGTCCTATATTATGCTGAAATGCGCTACAACTGGTTATTATATGGATAGATACTAAGAAATCATTGTACACGCCCAGCACACCATCAGAAGTCCTTAAAACAGTTGTTTATAATTCCTTATAGCTTTCGGTTAATATTAAAGGCTGCTGCACACCATCCTAAGAAACACATTCATGAGGGTAAACTATTGGTATCAAAGTGTTCTGGATAATAACATTCCACTAAACTGTTTCATCTAGTTCAAAGAGCAATATGTGATATAAACATTTTTTTATAACCAAAGTCAATAACATGATAGCTAATTGCTGAGGTGTTTATTTTTTAGCGGAGATATGTCCTATACAGTCCGTCGAGTTAAAGTTGTTGATAAAGCTAACCCACGAAAAACCTCTATGGGCCACACTGTATACTTACTCAACGGCGTGTGAAAATTAATAACATATATACAAACCTACAGTAGCATATATTAGATCACCTATATACAGTTGAAGCTATCAAGGTAATTTCTAATATCTTTGAAGCAACAAAGATGCAATAATATAACTGTTTAAAAAGTTGGCCTACATTTGAACATACGGCCTTATTTAATAGTTAAATAATTACTCTTAGCTACTAAAACCGCCACCTTAATGCTGAAAATATAAAAAGTTAATCTACAAAAAAATACATATCAGAACAGGGGTATTTTAGTTTCGTCTGGGGATAGAAGTCCTTAGTGTTTTTGCGTTCCGTATTTTTCGTGCGATGGCCACGTGTAGATCACGCTTTCATTTGCAATTAGGCTTAATTTGGCATAAAATGAAGGCCACCGAAAAATGTCTAGATGATGGAATTATTTCGCAGAGATTGCCGAGCGACAAAATGCGTTCAACCATTGCTGACACATTTTTTTATAGTGCCGATAACAAATACCTTTAAAAGCAAGACCGTTTAACAATCTTAAAATTAAGAATATATCAAAGCAAAAATTACAAAAAAGTGCATATTCCGATTTCAAAAATGTGTACTTCAGTTCTGGGTACTGGAGGATAACGAGATAATGGAAACAGAAACAAATAAACTGTCATGAAAAAAGGATAAACTATAGACTTGCTACAAGTCCTTGAGGATTTAATTTTAGTAAATAATATTTGACTGTTGATAAATACAAAATTTCACCCAAAATTTTTTTTTAGTACATTTCACTAACCAATATATATATGGTACTATCAAATCACCATCCCCTAGGCGTATTTGATAGTGCCATATATTGGATAGTGATCATGAGTAAAGACATTTTTTGCAGATAATAGTTTTATTTGCAACAAAAGTACATCAAACTAGCCAAAATAATTTAAAAAAATTTAAATAATAATAAAAAATACAGAAAGACTTGTAGCAAGTCTAAATAAACTACACACACGGAATAATTCCGACAAATGTCAAACAAAAATGATCACTGAACGTAAGAAAAGTTAACATTTTTGTGTCATAAAATGAGAAGTTGAAGAGAAAAATACCAAAACAAAAATAAACGCATTCGGTTCATTTAGTAGTAGATTGTTAGTTCGTTGTCCATTACTTACATGTGTTTCCATTTTTCTTTTCACTTAGATAAGACATTTTTATATTTACCTCTATCCCATGCGAAATTGCTATAGCTCCGTCTTTACGCAGATGATTCCAACTTAGATTTAACGTCTTCAAATGAACATTTTCAACTACAAATAGAGAAGATACGTATAGCGGAAACAGTCAGTCTCTATCAGCTGTTTGCAATGAAACAATTGCAGAAGATAATCAATTTGTATGAGTCAGGTAGAAAAAGAGGTGTTAAACTATTATGTAAATTTTACTCATAAAATAGCTGTCTCATTTTATGCACTATTACGGACTATTTTTCACCAGGTGGACTTCAATCGGCTTAATAAAGTTAATTGCAATGGGTTAAGTATAGACTATATTGGTTTGTCAGACAAGATATGTATTACATAAAAAAGAGTTATTACCACTGAAGTGGATTGTAAAATTAATTATGCACTTATTTTTATAACATATGTTACTAATGAGATAAATAAATTGTATCCTTAAAAACCATTAGTTCAAAATTCAATATATTTTCAATTATTGCTTACAATGCCTGGCATTAAATGAAGCAGGAACTACTAAGAGTCATGCGGATAATGATCATTAAAATTAAAACGCAACTGAAAATATTGATTAAAGAATGGATATTTCTTACTGTTAATTATTTCAATGCAGGCAGTGCATAGTTTGGACAGGGAAAGTGAAATATACTGTACGGACATAAATGTACGTACAGATGATATTCGTCTCGCGTTCCGATGCGAGATTTTTTTAATTAGCCTACATAGAATAATTATCAATTGCAACGGCTGACATTTTTCTAGTGAAGACAATCACACTAGTTGCACTGGTGCATATTATCTAGTTATCCGCTTGACATAAACATCATACGCTTACATAAAACTGATTCGATGGTAAAAGTGAAACCTATTTCTGCAGAGGAATTGCGACAAAGTTTAAACCCTAGCAATAGCCAAAATGAGTGACAGAATTACTATAAATGTTAGTGGCACCCGATTCGTTACCATGAAATCTACTATTTTATCAAAACCAAGAACGAAATTGGGAAAACTTGTCAAGATGTTTAAGACGGATGTTGGGGATGATGATATTTTCTTTGATAGGAATGCCGAATTTTTTACCTATATTCTAGATTATTATCGCCATGGAACTATTCATGTTCCTCTTAACGCATGCCCCCAACACTTCAAAGACGAACTTGATTTTTGGGATATATCTCGGTGTGCTATTCCTCCATGCTGTTTTGAAAAAATCCAAGAAAGCGAGGACGTTCATGAAGTTATGAAATACTTCGAAACTTCAAGCCCTATTAAAAGTGACTTATCAACGAACGCATTGCGAATGCGAATGTTCTATTTTTTAGATAATCCTCTGTCATCAAAAGCTGCCAAGGTAAGTTACATTAATTACCTTTTGGATTTAAAAATTATAATTTTTCTTGGGATTTTCTATTATAAACAATGTAAATAATATGTCTTATTTTAAAATTCAAGTTTAGTATACTGCAACAGCATACATCACGGAATCCACGAAAAAGGTTACAATTACAAAAACGCCATGTGACTCATAAGAATATATTTTACAAGAATTCTTTAACATATTTCTTACTTTTTTAACTTGTCGATCTTCGAACATTTTTAAAATCACAGGGAAATCGTCCAAGCTCAAACAAAAGCGTAAATTTAACTTGGACGCACAAATTGGAAAGCCAGAAAATGTAAAAAATATAATAATTGATTAAATATTTTTCGTTAGCGAAATTCATCTGCGTGTCGTCACCCATATGAGGTATCTTATTAAAGCAATTTATATTTGAAATAAGTGTTACAATATAATACAGGTTTACTGATTTTTTTAAATGTTCATTTACGTATGAGATACAAAATGTCAATTTTTACTGTTTATTTGAATAAACGCGATTGTGTTATTTTAAAAGAAATTCGGGAAAATCGTGTGATCTTCGCCACGATGTTTAAAAGATTAATGTTTTGCATAACGCACCAGCAATATTAAGCTAATCTCTACTTAATTAAAACACGAGAACCATGGCTATGTCAAGATCTGTAACTAGGTAACAAACTGTAAAATCATTAATTGCATTGGCAATAAAGAACAATCAATTTTATTTCTTGCATCAGGCTTAAACTACAAAATCACTTGTGAACTTCTTCACGCGATTTTTCAGGAGTTGAAGCAAAACATCTTTATAAAACCACACGGACTCAACGGTGTAACTTAACATGATATTCTAATTACCTTCTGTTTGCACACCAGCAAAATGAATTACTTGTAACGCGTGATCGTCACCACGCTTCAATACTCGGCTGTTGTGTGTAATTCATCATTGTAAACATCTATAGCTGTCCCGTTTTCGTTAGACAACGGTTTGTTAAAACATGTGCTTGCATTGTCACGAATGATATCTCATAATTAACGTTGTCTTAATGTTCTAGAGTGATAAATGCAGCTGGTCTTATATGCACTCAATAACCCCAATTAATAAATATAATTATGAATACAATTTTATTTGCAACTACATTATCACGCATTTGGAACACGTAATAGCCACACACCTACTAAAATGAAAGATACTGAAAATAATAATTAAACCAACATTATTTGAAAAGGTTTTAGGAGCCAGATGGTTTCATGTCGTATATGACTGTTATAAATGTGACTGATACTTAACTATCAATATAAAATAATACAGTTTTAATGGTTTTCTAAATAAAAGCAGATGTATCGTTTGCCACAGTTTCCGAGTAACTTAATTTAAATTCTGAACATAGTCTTCATTAAGTGCCAACGCTTTAACGGTCTACGACAGCGCCTTCAAACAATAAAAAAATAATCCACTGGTGACCATCGACTTAAGTTGGATGGTACAAAGAATCCCAGTAGTTATTTAGAATATATAACTATACCATCTTACTATCACCTTTAAGGGAAACCAGTTTTTATTAGTAGAGCTACCTAGACGGTGTTGTGAGAAAATGGAACGGTCATACTGTAAAGGCGGCCCAAGTGACAGACTTGGGGCAAGTTCAAAATTATCAGCTGATGTATGTAGCTGTAAAATTTGCCCAAGCACAATAATATTATAGAATGCATGAATTTGTATCCACGGAAGAGATACAATCATAATAATCAGTGAAAGTGCCTGAATACAAGCTAACCTCGAGGACTCCAGTGACGAGATCTTCGGAAAACAGACACCACTAATTTGTCATCATCCTTTGTTTGAAACAAATATATGTTGTAGTTTCTGGATAGAAACGTTTCTATCGCATTCAGCTTCGATCCGGTTTTAATGGCTTGTTGTTAAATAATTTATGATATAGTCAAAATTATAATGCCAGATTAAGCATACGATATGATTAAGTTATACTTTAAATTCCATCGTGATTTGTATTTATTTGTTTAAGTATGTAACGGAAGTCAATTGTTTTGAAACACCTGGTTCCAGGATACCTGTCCAGAAGCCCGGGGGCAGTATAAACAGCTACCTACTATTTTAAAACATATAGTTAGATACGGAACTGTGCTGTAATCTATTACGAATATACAACAAAATTAATTTCTGGAGTGGAAATTTCAGCGCCACAAAACTACGACAAAAATCAAAAGGTATTAGGTTAAGTTGTACAGGCGCGGATGGGGTGTAGATATGAGCTATGTTATGATGTTATGATGTGAGCTATGTTATAATATTGTATACTGTATCTGTGACCGTAGCGTCGCAAATACTAAACTGTAAAATAAGCGGAAAGTGTTATTGTAATTCCTACCAGATATATGAAATATTAATTTTTTAGAGAGTTATATGCATAACAATAATGTTATTTAAAAACTTTAATTAATATAGCACTTACAATAATGAATGTTATATGTCTGTATGACACAATATTGGAAAATATTCTTTAATTTACAGACCTGTCTGAGTTGATATAATATGTTTTTAATTATTATTGTGGCTTATTTTTTACTGCCGGCATTTTGTTTCTTATTTAGGTAGAAGTACTTGAAAGGATGATTAGAATCAGTGTGTTTAATTTCCTGTTACTAGGGAGAAATTCCTTCTGTTGCACAAAACGATGTTGTAATATTCGCCAAATTTATCTATGCAGGCAAATATATAGATTTAAACATCTCTTATGTGTGTTGTTTTGTATTTATATTCCTGAATTGAATGTCTGTCAAGTTTCACCAAAACAAATTGATTTGTAGATGATGATTGCTATTTGTAACCTTTTTCGTGGAACGGCTGACATTTTTTTTTTGTAATTATTCGTGTACATTTTTTATTGCCTCGCATCAACACATAGAAGAGTAGCGATCATTAATTATATGTACTTCTTCATTATTTGCAAGATGTTAATATTGTAGATCGCAATTGACAAAGTAATTACCTAGTAAATACATTCCGGTCTTGCTTGTTTTGGTGATGCACGCCGCCCAGGAACGCTAACTATCCACCCACATTTTCGATATCATGCAAACATTTTAGTGTCATTTTTAAACAGGAAAGGTAGTGTATTATTATATAATGTTTCATTACTATATTGTTTTGCAGTTACCAGCTTTGCTCTACATTATCATGTGTATAATGTCCATAACGATCGTTTTTTTAAACGGTGAACTGCGAACGCCAATAAACAATGTCACAGCCGCTGAATTCGAAAACAGGACATTTGGTATCAACGATAAAATGAAACGTTACATATTAACGGATAGTGATCAACGTCTGTTTTTTCTTTGGATTGCATGTACTTGTTTCTTTGTGTTTGATTTATTGACACGTTTCCTGCTTTGTCGATTTAAGAAAGAATTTATCAAATCTTTCTTTAATATTATTGACTTTCTTATTGTGTTTATTATGTTGATGCCTCTTATTTTTGATATTCTGAAACGCACTGATTATTGCTACGAAGACTCTTATATTTTATTTCTGATATCTAACTGTTTTAATGTTCTACTGCTCTTTCGCTTACTAAAATATACCGTGCATTACCAAGGGCTAAAAGTTTTGTACTTAACTGTTAGATCAAGTTGGTCAGAAATATGTTTGTTAATGCTATTCATTACCATTGCTTCAGTATTTTTTGCTTTTCTCATAGTTGCATCAGAGGCCTACTCTGATGTTTACTTTCATAACATGATAGATGGTTTATGGTGGTCTATCATCACCATGACAACTGTAGGCTATGGTGACATTTATCCTGTGTCGACGGGAGGCTATTTCGTAGGCATTGCTTGTGCTTTGACAGGAATGATCCTGACAGCATTACCCATTGCAATTTTAAGTACGAAGTTTAATACTTACTTAAACGTTGCTAAACAATGTCAAGCTAGAGAAAAATGGAAGGGACAATATTGTTCATTAAACAGGTAGCAGAAGAAATCAATTTTCGTTTGACACTCACCGTAAAATCGTTGAGCACTAACAAGTTACGTATTACAATTACATAGGTCATTCACTACTGACAATTTTACTGAGTTCACTAGTTGTTTTGCTGCTACATCCGGGTGATTCCTTAGTTATTTGTAACTATAATGGAGTACACCAGCGAAGACTTGGAAATAATAAGGAAATGAAGATTAATTTATGATAGAATTTCGATATACAAGGGATTCTACGCTACGTTGAGACAGTGTCAATCGAGCGCTGACCTCAAATTTTAGTAATACAACTACACGAGATCATCGCAGTCTCTCACTCATACCCAATGTTATAGCCATTGGTTCCGTCTGCGATCGCCGTGGCTATTCCAGAAATCTGTCTACTTCCGAACACAATGACAGCATAATTTTCTGTGATGAATATGGTTTGTTAAAAGAACATTAGTAGATATACGATAAAATCGGTGATCTTTGTAACTGTGTGTTTTGGTGTACAGAAGCATATCACTACAGACTGAATTTGAATTGTGCACTTAAGTTTGCGAGACTCTGCAACAAGATATTATTGTTTCTTGGAGGTCACATGCGAACAAGACCACGGTACATAGTGATCAAACATTTCCAGTAAAGCTTGTGGCATCATTGTATACGTCAGTTTAAACTGCAAATTTTGAAATAGAAATGTTTAGTTAACATATAAAACTCCACTTGATAAGAAATTGCTACACTTTTTGTTACACATACAAACACTTTAACAGGCTAACTAGATATTGAACCCTAATATGCCTGCACATTGGATGTGGTCATGATATCACAAAATAATTAAAATGAATACTTTTTGGATCGTATTACTAGTACGCACGATTGCTTGCACATGACCCTAGGCAATGCTTAGATATACTATCTGTAATTAAACTTATAGCAGTGTAAAGTAACAGTGTCAAAAAGACTTCTTTTAGTTTCTAATATACTAATTGCAGATTGTACAAAAATATCGATGTATTTATTACATACACGACCCGAAATGATAGTTTAAAAAACATCATCTTACCTTCCAATCTACTAATTGCTTATTAATTGTACTCAAATATCTATGTATTCATTTCATACATATATCATCCCATGTATGTATAGCGTTGCATGGTCAAATTTAGGTGAATATTGCTTTAAAAAATATTTAGATACATTTATACGAGTAAAAATAATTGGCACATTTAATGGTGTTTGCAAATGAAACTTGCACTTGCTTGTATTATTTCTAAAGATCAATGAGAGTGTAAATCACTGCACCAATTATTTAATAAAAGTAGCATACCACCCTTATATTCAGTCTGAATAAATCCATCCGTTAGTGTTTAGTACCTTCTCAACTAACGGATTTAACCGTAGTCAATTGTTGATATATTCATGCAATTTAGCAAGAGCGAAATAATTACGTCATCAAACTTTTGACCCCACTCTGCCCACCGAGATAAACCTTTCTTTCTGCGTGATCCATCGTCGCCTACCATGTCTATTCTATCATGATGACCCATTTTGTCGTTAAGAATACTTAACGAACTATTGATAAACTCTTGCAGTACAGAATGTGTTTGATCGACCCCCTACGCGCTAAGTCACCTGTTATACCAAAATGTTCGTGACACTTTATATAGAAATAAAGGGATTATCGTTTTTCTGATTTTTGAGTTGTGCGGAACACTAACTGATGGATTCATGCAGACCGAACCATATTAAACTCACGAGTGCACCGAGTATCGTAATGGTTGAATATAAAACTCAATTTTTGCTTGACTTTTTAGTCAAGATAATGTATTGTTTATTAAAAATATTTCTCTTTGACTACACCTTGGTGACATACTAATATATCCATATTTTTTTAAGTGCAATCAAGTTGGACTTGATCAAAGTGCAACGAACTTGGTAAGTAGTGACTTGTCAGTGTTCAACTATTTTACGGTAAATGTCAAACGAATGTTGTCACTAGGCAACTATTTGGGTGAGTGTTCAACAATTGCGCGTGATAGCCGGTGGATGTTAAGAAAACGTACAAATCGCTCTACTTAAACCTCTTGATTTCTTTAAATCACAGATGTAATTAAACAAACATCACGTGTAAAACTGTTTAACAGTTTACAAGCTATAGATCAGTAATATCTCTGTCAAAGACTGCTTGTAACCCAGGTAGAAGTACACAAGTAATCCTACAGCTATAGGCGTGGGTTTTGGAATCCAGTACATGGGTATGTATAGGACACCGAATCAGAATCGGGTGCAGGAAGCTTTTCCAATTACATGATTTCATAAACATTACTGATTATTTCATAAACATTACTGATTATTACTTACATATTTTTACTATAAGTTTATTTACGGACTCGAGATACAAAAAATCACTGTTATTTGACTATAACTTTCTTGGTTTCTTTTCGTAAACAAAATGTAAAGATAGACATGTGAAAGTATATATTTTTGCAAACTTAGGTTATAGTTTAATGTTGATGAATTCAAAGGAAAAAAAATCGAAAATAATTTTCACATTCTGATAAGCGTCTATTTTGGGTAAATATTGTGTTTTTCAAATTTTAATTTTCCAAAAAAATTAAGTCAGAATTGAAATCCTTGCACCTACAAAGCTGAAACTTGGCAAGTTTGTAGGTGCAGAGATTTTCGACTTATATTTCGTTGAAAATTAAAATTCGAAAAACTCAATTTTCCCCAAAAATAACTGTATTAAATCATATGTCTAACTCTTCATTTTAATTACTAAAACATACAGTAGGTTGAAATGTATACACAACTCTTTGTATCTCGAGCCGATAAAAGGGATTTTATTAGTAGAATGAGCGTTTAACAGTAGAAATACTGTACCTATCGTTATAACACTATATTTATGCTATATGAAGTTGTAGATAAGAATAAACAAATTTAGGAATGAGACTGAACATTGCATTATAAGCGTAAAGCAATTCTTGTGAAAAAAATGTTAAATTCGTAAACCAGTGCGTTGGGCGTGCTTGATTTTAATTTTTAAACATTGTTCATACTGACATCATCATGTATTAATTAGACGCACGGTGTCGAGCTACTCACCGCTAATTAGACTTTGCGTTCATAGCTGACATATCTTATTGTGACATGTTACAAATCCGTATGTTTAAAATGTATAGTCGCCTATATATTCTGCTGTATTATAATCCGAATATCTATTTTACATTATTCTCATACAGAAACCGAACTGTTTATAGAAACTTAATCTAAAATAACAAAACACAATTTAATTTATAATTAATGCAACCACAAATAGTTTGATTGCCGAAACACGTGAATTGTTTTAGTTGCGTTTTGCAATATAATTGCGATATTTAAGTACATGCTCATAATAATACACGCAATGTTATTAAAATCTAACTAGTATTTTGGAAAAAAATTAGTCGTTTTGACCCATTTCGCTTAAGAAATGCTGTGCGTATACAATTAAACCGTTTGCTCCCGCCTGGAAATGATATCTAAAAAACAATAAAGAAAAATGTGGGCTTGTCACCCAGTTCATCTCAAAATGCTTGAGTTCATGTAGGCATAATAATTACAGCTACTGCAGTAGTTGAACATAAACGTTGTTATATGACTATTTAAGTGCATTACGCACTGAACACTAATTTAAAAAAGCGCAGTAATTATATGCACAGTCCTTAGCATATTTACCTAATCCATGAAGCAACAATTGACCACCAACTTCTCGGAATGCATTATGACTGAGATCCAATTCTTGCAACACTGTATTTTTCTAAAATAGTATCAGAGCATTCAGTTGAATAGCTTACCATATTTTATAAAATACATGTTTGTGCTCATCACGTAAATTTAATGCAGGGCAGTAATGGAACAATTCTCTAGTATATATACTTCCCTGGTGACTTTCATTTGGCTCGTATTCCAAGGTGTGCACGAGCTGCATAATAATGTATAACATACTGTACACTCAAAAGCTTAAGGTATCCTTCGGCACAATTTATTCACACTTTATACTTTTTACAGCTAATGAATGAAAATATAGACAAACAAAGGAAAATATACACTCATCAAACGTTATATTAAATGTTTAACTAATTTTTCTCTGAGTAGGTCACATCCATGTGACCTGAGCCATTGCCATTAAAACCTTAAGCTTTTGAAATGTAAAATTCAAAGAAAATAAGTCAAAAAAACCTTCACTACATACTTGAACAGTTTTCTCAAATATTCTTTACACATATAGCTACAAAACAGTGTCTAAGGTTTTGAAATTTTACTTGATTAAAAAAAGTTTTTATTTTCTAAGTTTCGTCACCTCAAATCTGTTGATTTTTTTCTACTGCATAAACTTTGAAAATTTATATCTTTTGAACAAAGTAAAATGTCAAAATCTAATAAAAATATGCGTTTTGTAGCTTTGTAAGTAACGACTATTTGTGCAAAATTTCCACTATTTGAGATTACCTTTTTTTGATCACTTATATTCCCTTAAAGTTTATATATTAAAAACTAACTGTGCTGTTTTAATCTAAAATGGCTACCATACTGGTCATATGCCCTCCCTACTCAGAGGAAAATAAAATACAGATTTAGAATTTCAAAATATATATACTTTTGTTTATCTTTTCACGTAATTAACTAAAATTTAATTTAAAGCATAAAGTTCGAATAGGTTGCGCCGAGCAATATACGCTCTAGATCTCTTAATACTAATGATCAATCTTGTTCAAGGAGGAGGGTACAACATTTTTTAATATTTAGCCAGGTCGCACAGAAGATACGTAGCTTTATATAAATTAATTCATAAAAGAAAAAAAACGATACACTATTTCTTATATTCTTTATATACATCGCCCCTTTCATGCTTGGTAACGTTTCCTTTCATGTCTTTTTGCTTGGATATGGGTGGCGCTTTAGTATTTTGGGTTTTTCTCTAATAGTATGTATTTGTATATCTTGCCACGCAAAGCAGTAAGGTAAACAAAAAGAACAAATTACGGAAACTGTTAACGAATTCCTCGCTTATTAAATACATGAAAACATCAACTAGATGCATGGTACATATGGCTAATTGCAAAAACGTGAAATTAAAAGACAGGGAAATTTAAAGTTCTTACCTCTAGTATTTCTCCAAAATATATTGCATCATTTTCATCAAAACCATTACCTAAATTTGAAATATTCAAAATTTATTTTTTGTATGCATATAGTTTATCATCCAACAATTAACGTTTTACATCTATTTTCTGTGAAGAATGTGGTGTTGTGCTTAGTTATAAGTCACCCGTATATAAGAAACACACAAGGTGCTAGTAGGGAAAATCTCTGGCACTTTGAGTATCTCTTCGTTTATGTGTTGTTTAGCGTAAACGTAGGTAAAGACGTTTTTTTAATTGCATTTATGTGAGAAAAACATGTGTTATTTTGAGTAAGGGTAAATCATCGTGGATCGGTCAAGTTATGATTTTCCTACTCATGAAATATCCACCAGGTGGTGTTCAGTTATCCTTAGCATCATTTAGGGGGCGAGTACTGTTTGGCACAACTTCTTGGAAATACGGAATTCTTGTTAAATTTTGGGCAGTTAACTGAGCAAATAATATAACAAAAGTATATATTTTCAGAAAGAATGTAACTTGAAGACTATGAACATTTATAATTATTTTTAGTACCTCGCACTTGATTATGCAACCAGAATGGGGACTACTATTTCGGTTAAACACCCCCTTTTTTCTAAACACAAACTCTGACCTTATTGATTTAGTCTAACACCCTAAAGACACAAAGCTGAAACTTCTGATAGTGATCTCTATAAAGGTGTTTCAGATTACTCCAATTTTGCTTAGTTCAAAAATTAGGACCTTTCAAAATTCAACAGTTAGAAAAATGTTCATTTTTTAGGCACCCATATATTCAGAAGCACATCATTTAAAAACAGAGCAACATTTAAAACATCTGAGACAGCATATTAGAATCCGTATTGCAAGTAATTTTTCGCCAAGTTTCAGCTATTTGTATCTGTAGGGATTTTAGACATATTTTATTTAAATTTGTGTTTCAAAAAAAAAATGAGTTTCTACCAAAATAGCCTTTTTCTAATTACCTAATCATGTGGACTTTTCCAAATTTTCACAATCGTGCCTTTCCAAAAAAGGTATACTTTTATTTCATTTGTCTTTGACTACCCAAAATCTTTCTCAAAGTATAAAGTGTGACAAAGTTGCCCAAACGGGTCTAGCCACCTTAAATGCTATGCTGCACGAAAAATCATTGAATTTGTACTTTTATAAAATTACATATTGTCCGGGTGTTAGCCGTAACTTGAAGATTTCCCATTCTAATTAGGTAAGATTTGTACAACTGTTCTGGTTCTGTTTGGAAATAGCACAAGGTTAAGCAAAAACCATAATAATTGTATTACAATTATAAACTTTTGATTTGTTACGAGTTTATTCCATATACCCCCTCTACTGCATAACGCATTCAATCGTATACTCTTAATTACTCACTTGACAGTTTGAGTATCTTGATGTAAGTATTATT
This sequence comes from Phoronis ovalis, assembly GCA_028565635.1. Classification (NCBI taxonomy): domain Eukaryota; kingdom Metazoa; phylum Phoronida; family Phoronidae; genus Phoronis; species Phoronis ovalis. The sequence continues at coordinate 6,636 of JAOXYB010001236.1, read as the reverse complement.
ACTTATTGCGTCTCTTATAACTTTAGCACCAGGAAACCCAAGGCTGTTTTCAGAAAGATTCTACAAAATTTATTATGATGTTTTAATAATATACAGTTCTGCACAAAAAATTATACAGTACATATTACAACTGATGACGCGTTTGTTGGTTTTGTAGTGTAATGATGGCCACATCTTGAGCCTGCTGGGGAGCGTCTTCATAAAATGCAGTATGAATAGCGCTAGCCCTTCACCAATGACCATTTGTTTGTTTCTGTGCGAAAAATACCATGGTGATGTATTGATGACAATTTACTGTACTGTATATTAACTGAATAGACGTGATTCGGAAAGTATGGCGTGTCTTACCAGTTCTTGTATGTACATGTTTTCCATTAGCATTTCCATAATGAAAGACGCGCCAACACAACCAATGCCATTGCCTTCTAAGTCTAGCGACTGCACCAGAAGGTCACTCTTAAATATAATAACAGGGGTTGTTTCGTAAATATTTTAGTATAAATTTAAAACATTTTAAGTGTCCTTCACGTAGACACAGGTTCTAGAATATGTCACAAAATGCAGATTTATTGCACACTCATAAAATTCCAAAACTACGATTGGGGGCTGTAGGGGGGGGGGGGGGGTTTCGCTACCAGCGAGCATTTTTGTCTGTTAAATCCGGCCCGCCAGCATCCCTCCACTCTTAAATGCAAGCAGCGATCTTTTTCTTTTTTGGGGCCCGTTTTTATGGAGCATTTGCAATTTTTAAGTGGCACCATTACGCCCTGGGGTAATCCCCTATACCCCTCATGATCCCAGTGCACGTTGTGACTCGTATCTGTTTTATCCCAGCATGTATCAATAGTAAGTCATTCTACATGTTTATTCTTCAAAATGGCATGCAGAAAGCTGATCACTTCAAGTCTAGCGAAAAAGAAATTTGGAGACTAGGGTTACAATCTTGTGGCATGGCTTGGCTTGGAAAGGAAAGGAAAACTTTTATACAAAGAGGAACCATAGCAAGTTGATTAGAATTTCATCGCATACAAAATTAGAAGAAGGAAGTTATTCAAGCCACTATAGCCACATGCTTTATATAAACTCTCTCATTTAAAACTATTTCTACTAGTACAACTTTAATCATCTACACTTACCACTAACGCTATTGCTACTGCTTTAGTTCCCGTCGGTCCAAGAGAACAATTCCTTAAAGAAATTTCCTTCAGTGAATCGGCACTTTTACAAAACTGCCGTGAAGGAACAACTCCGCATTGCTTACACGCTCGTAGGTAGACATCTTTAGTAGACTGCTTAGCGTTTTTCGACACCCCAGCGTCATCGTCTAAAACACATAGAGACATAGCTTGTCTGTTTTTTTTCACTGTTTATGGAATTAATCAAAACTGTATATTCTATACAACTCTATAATGTTATTCTAGTACTTTATTCTAGTGACATCATCGTTTGCACGAATGGTATGCAATTATTTATGTACATGTATATACATATGTGTTAGGCTATATGATATAAATGCTGCTAACCTTATTGACTTAGTTTTTATCTAACCAAGCAGAATATGTTAAAAGTATAACAACACATTCTAAAAACTGTTTACTTTTTCAAAGTAACTGTAAATATGCTCACGGCATTGACAGTTAAAAAGTACACATACATTATGAAAAAGAAAATTTTGAAAAAATATGCTGATTTTAAACGTAAATATTATCAGTCTTTTGACAATATAGTTTCATTAAATGCTGAATTAAACAGTTAACTGTAACTATATAAATGCGAATCGAACATAGTCGGCTGATTCAAAGATTTCGGAAGCTAGTCGTAAGTTTATAGAAACCCTCACCGATAGGTGTTCAACAATATGTGCACTATAACCTCTTCTATAAAAACAGCCATCACTTATAAATGTATCTATTAAAGGTTATTAATTTTAATATAATAAAGAATTTAAGTCTAACAGTAATTACCAAATAAGAGGGACTAATTAGATACCAATTACGTCTTACGCAACACTCTAGATAGGAAAGTTACCTTTACATATAATTTACATAATTACGTGACCATAGCTAAAGTACAGTTAACATCATACTTCTTCATGAAAAATCAATATACTGCTGGTGATAAATATTATATATACACGCATGCATGCATTGATAGTTTCCAATTGTCCATGCATGTGTGCCCTTAGAGCATTACGTTTAATTCGATCACAGTGTATCTGACCAGTGACTCTTACCGATCTTTACAAGTCAACTACACATAAGAAATCTGACTCCTTTCATGCAATGTAGATACTAATTAATGCAAAAAACTGTCTTGTGTCATTTTGTTAATATACTTATTTTTTTGCATAGCTTTAGATGGCCAAACTATTGACTTAAAACATCAACATAACCATACACAAACATTAGAAAAAACTATGGGAACACTTGTTTTAATTGGTATACCATATAGAAAATGTTTATACACTTCCTGGATTCCACAGACTACTAAGTTGACGTGTTTTTTTTGTAGGATATAATGAGATCTTATTTTGAATAAACCATAATTAACAGTTTATGTAGCTTATAACGTGGAAACCTAAGAAACTCGCACATACTTTAAAACATATAAATTGCAGGCTAGGAGCTATCCTTTTTTAGAAAAGTATATTGTGATACTGTGATCAACTAAAATGTGGGCACATCGATCGGATTTAGTTTAATTGTAGGGCATATGATTATCACATACTACATAAATACATTGTATTTATTTATTTGTACTGACTTCAAAAAGTGTGAAACAAAACAAAATCTATTACCTTCTGATGATGCGTAATCTTCACTGTCACTTTCCGTTATAACAATCGAATCACCGAAATCTCCACTGAATGCCCACATTTGTTAAGATAACAACAAATATTAAATCTAAATGATAAAATATGATTCAGTAAGTATACTGAAAAAATAGCAATCTTACTGCTGATATCGGACACCACAGTATTAGTATTCGTGATGCACAATATACTTTATAATATAAATCTTCCGTTTCAAAGATGCACTGCTTATCACTTAACTCCACCTGATTATTGGTTTACATTCAGAAGTTGATATTCAGGTCACAAAGTCTAAAAAACGTTTCACGTAACAAAATATAGTAAATAATGTCTTAAATTATCAAACCTCTAAACGTAATTTATACTTCACAAGCGATAAAAACACATCTCAACTTTGGTTGTATTAGAATTAAGACGTATTAATCCAAAATTTATATTCATAGTCCTAGGAGAACTTGAGCCACTTTCTCAAAGGTAAATAATGTGGAGTACGTTTTATAATTCCGACGTCATCAGCCATGTATGTCTTATCATTTGGAAAATGTGTCGTCGGTATCTCCTTATATAAAGTACGTTTTTCATGTGTTTTACAATTATTCATAACTAGTGCCTCCCTATGTAGAAGCATGTCTTTCTCTGGCTACTCTATCGAACAAGGCATCATAATTTGATTTCCAATAACTAACTTGATGAAATGGATTTTTAAATATAGTTATACGTTATTCTTACTAAACTGTAGTTATTATACCTATGCTGCTATTCCCTGTGTATGAAAAGGACAGTATTCAATGTTACTGGATAGAGGACGGTTATACAAATTCATTTACGAATGAAAAACAAGTAATACGTTTTCTAAAAAGCGCTTGTCACTTTTCATACGAAAATAATTTTTGAACGTAACTATTCTTTTCACGTTTTAATTGTCTGATATACTTCAATCCAACAGTTCTGTTTACATTGTCTTCTTAAAATGAAGTGTGTGATAACAAATGAGGCTTTATTTAAATTTAAACTATAGGAACTTAAATTTGATTAGTAGCAGATCTATATTTACATAACTATTAAAATATAAACCATTTGTTTTTTTAACCAGTTAATGTTTAATCAAAAAATTAGTTGAATAAAAGGTAAGGCAACGCGCAAACATATAAAGAATACAATGCTGTCGGTTCTAATCTGATGTAAAATAGTAAGTTACCGGTACCCATATGCACAATAATTGTGTAATATTGGTGAATATCTTACTGGCTATTATCTTTTATATAGACAAATATATGTTTTAAAATACACGTACACACAGTGATGCCCGTAAAATAGTGGCTGTGATGTTGGACAGGGATGTTGCTAATTTCAAAAAGCTGCTTCATGTAAATTGTGTTCAATGGGAATATTTATGAGCACAATCCCCTTTTGTAACGGTTAGCTAACATATAGCTAAAGTGTAGCCCATATCGCTTATTCAAGGGCAGAATGATTTTTTACTTTTCCATTCCTAAAGGTCATAGGTTATCTAGTACATAGACATCTGCAGGAGAAATAACTCAGCTAGCATTTGCAGTAATATAGTTTATATATTTATCTTGGTTTTGCATACAACTGAATAAAATAAAGTTGGATTAATCAGCTGAGTGCAGGATTAAAATATGTAACTTTGCTCGAACAAACTGCATATTTCTTGTATCACTTATTACTTGTGGTATAACTTAACAGTTGCGAATGTCACAATTTCCATCTCTTAGCAGGGTCAGTGGTATAACTGCAGGGATGAGCTAATCCTTGAGGACTTCTGCAATAATTTTTGACTCCGGAATATTTAGTTTTATGGATGTTTGGCAATCCCAAGGTTGGCACATGCCTCTAGAAATCGTGGGAGTGTTCGTGCAAGGAGGTCCGAATATTCCGCACATTCTAGGTAACTTCTCTGACATATTAGCTGGGGTGAAAACATAACCCAAGACAGTGAAGCACGGTGTTCAAGACACACAACTTCAGTTTGAAAAAATAATGTTGCAACTGAATATAGAGTCATACCTTTTAGCAAATAATGGACATCAATTTCATAAACTGTAAGAAAAGATTGTAACAGGAATCCCACAGAGTATTTTCCAAATGTTGGCGAAGTAGCATTTGCGGAAAATAATCAATTGTTTATCGAATATGTTGTTTTTATTCATTACCAAAACTTTGATGTTTAGTATTTAATTCGTTCCAGCGTAAGTTACTTGTAACATCAACAGAATTATTCAATGCGATGTGGATGTATCCAGTATTACTAATAGAAATTAGCATAATACTCCAAAAGAGAACTATTTCTTTTGCTTAGATGATGCCCGGGCCCATGTATTTGAGAAAAACATTATATGCCACAAGGAGTCTTTGAGTATAGTCTTGTGGTAGCTACGTCATGAAAAACTACTGTTTAAAATTAACGTCCACCCTCTTCCCACGACATTGCTGGCTATGTTTTACTCTTTCTGTGGTGGAGAAATTATTTGGACAAGATTTGAAAAATATTCGAGATATGAAATTTTTAAATATTTTGAGAATTGCATTTTAGAGCACTCTGAAACAAAAATAGGTCTGTATGGAATTTCTACTGTGATCGAAAATGTTGTAGCCAAATGTGTGTCAAGAATTCCATGTATAGTTCCTCTGATGGAGCGATAAGTGTATATTGATAAAGGAACCTTGAACATTGAAGCACGGTTTGTGTCCAGATTTGATGATAATTACACAGAAGCCTAAAAATACTACTTTTGTCTCATTTTATGTCTGGTCAAGTTTCAGCTCCTAAACATTTTTACAGGTATGTTTTGTACTTTCGAATAAATGTGTAGCGTCTAACAATTTATAGAATATATACGAATATGTTTCTAGCGTCTAACTATACTAATTGATAACAATTTCATAATGAAAAACCCTAATTCAGCTGAAATATAGTAAGCAATGCAATATCCCATGTCAATCTCAATGAAATAGAAGGAATAATACTAATTTGCGGAGGTCAATAATGAATAAAAGCATGTTTCTACTTTTTTTTACTGATTTAGTAACTTTATGCAATACTGTGTTTTCCGTTTAAAATATTAAAAATTAAGAATTTACATGTTGGATATCGTGACATTTGGTGTCAAAACATACTACTTTTAGCAATATCGGATATCCTTTGTAAAAAACAGAATAATAACTACACCATACACACTTGTCGAATACATATTTCATTCAGTGCTTACTGTACCACTGTTACAAGCGTCAATCTCACTTTGCTCACATAAACCAGTGACTTTATTATAGCCAACAGATTGACAACGTTCGCCATGTTGCAACACAATGCAATACGCGTACTCAAACTTGAAGGCCTGAGATTTGCAAATATAGCAAATATTGAACCCTTTATTTCTTTTGAATGGTGTTTAAGATCCTGCTTCAGCAGTTGAAGAATTACATACAACGCAAATATCGAGCAATAAACTTTTCCAACTGACGCATGTATTTTAATAAATGTCACGCGTTCCTTAAAGACCATAGTTATTCTAGCCGGCCTAGATGATTTTTTTTACTAAACAGGCAATTGTTACAGCCGCATATTATGTTGGTAACGCTTCAAAAATAGCTTCTATGAAAACTTTTATTCTCATCACGTCCTTGACGGATGGTAGGATGTCAAGTTGTCTCAATCTCGGAACTTTTACCAAAGTCCTGAGAGTTGGAGGGTTCTGCGTGGAATTTTGGCTGTGCCTAGCAGTGCGCCCTACTGAATGATATTGCATGCTGTCATGTTGTCCCAGTATTTCATTGAACCACTGTTGGTACATCGATATATA
>JAOXYB010001125.1:10368-20466 GCA_028565635.1 Phoronis ovalis | reverse complement strand
ATATGAAGAAGCTGTGTAACTAATGTCACTTGTGCGTTCGTTATCTGCTAAAAATCCGTGAAAATATTCAGAAAAATATTTTGAAATGTTTTGAAAATCTAACAGATAATACGGGTTATCATAAAAGCAGAAATTTTTTGTGGAATCTGTTGACATTACCGACTTCTATAAAAGAATTGATTTCTTATTCTATTTCTATTTTGCCATATTTGTTCAGTTCCCCGACCAATATTTGTATATTATATTAGGTTCAATCTCGTTTTCACTTTGTGGCATATGTTTTAGTGGACATTCCGTTTTTCCTTAAGTTATATATACATTATGGAACAAAGATTAAGCAAGACCTGTCCGGCAAAATTGACTCTAAGCGCGTTACGCGTCTGGTCCTGAAATAAACACAATTTTCACGCTTTTTTATTAACAATCATTATCCCCCACATTTTATTTGAATGACCCCCTCGGGATTTATTCACATTTAGACCCCTTTTCTGTTTTCATTTTAGTATATTTAAACGTTTAAGACGATTTCTGTTTTCGTTAAATTATCGCCAGGATTAGCAGAAAATCGACTCTTTATGCATTCCAAAGGAAACAGGTGATAAAAAGTTACTTGTCTCTGGGTTAGCAGCCGGTATTATTTTGGGCCTGCACTGTATAGTTAAAGCAGTTTTGCAACAGGCGAGCACAATCAATAGTCAACTCCTTCAGCAATCAGCACGTACAGATAAAAAAGAAACTAAAAACAATTCTCTTATAATGAATAGTAACTACGAAAAATTAAGTTTTGACTATTTACAGCCATGATAATAAAAGAAACATGCATTTTGACAATCGATCTATGGATCCGGGTTACAGATTAAATAGAAATTTGGTAACATATAGTATTGAGCCGCTCCAGTGTAGGTGTTCCAATATAGTGTTGAGGGTTTTTTTTAAAAATTGTATTTGTGTTGCAGTCTATATACCGAACTTTATTCTCATTTTTTAATTATACCTCAAGGTTACTTTTTGTATATTTTTAATTAAAAGTAAACAAACTATATTTTTGTCATATCTCACTGGTCTAACTGCAGTGGGTGATTTCAGTGTGATAGCTTTCTTTATACCTCACTATTGCCCGTAATTCACGGGTACCAGCCAGAGTCCAATATATTATTAACCCATAACTTTACTACCACATGGAGCAACAACAGTGATTTCGCGAAAAGATTTACTTTTCCTACAGCTAGACACTATCTATAACTCTCCATATCTTTTGTGTGAACATTCTGAGGGGCTCTGGATGGATTATCTATATATTTGATTAGCACATATGAAAAAAGTATAACATAGTAATTCCCAACACGCGCTAGATGTCGCTACTTAACTAACACAGAATCCTAGACTTGCGTAGGAGTTAGCTATACTGTGAACAAACGTAGCATAAAAACCTTTTCGAGTATGCAAACCAGGCAATTATGAGGAAAGAGTTATGCATACATCAGTGGTAGGCCAAAAAAAATTAGCAGACGACATAGCTACGTGTTTTGAGTTCTCGTTTACGTGAACAAAAATCGGGATTATAATGATGATGTGCTTGAGTTTTTTAAATACATAATAAGCAATTCAGCAATCAAAATCGTCTAGGCATTCACTATGTATACCTGTCAATACGGGCTCACTACATTTAAAAACTTTTATTGTGTACACTTTCGTTATAAAAATAGGTATTCCTAAAATCTCCGAGCAGGAGTTTTTTTGTAAGCTAAATATACCTTCTGTCCCCTATCTTCACGTCCATTGATTATATTTTGTGAATTGAATAACATTTTTCACAGTATTAACATTCCATGATAATAATCAATAACCAGCTTGCAAATATTTATGATTATAATGTTATGTCATGGTAAGATTAGATAAACTTATAAATTATAAAGTCTTTTATAATTTAAAATGTTTACCAAACAATCACCTTGTATTGTACCAAACAAAGAACCACAAACAGCAGATGTGTAAAAAAAAGAATCCGAAAATCAATTATTTGTAAACAAGCATAAAACAAATCCTTTCGATGCCCGTAGCATCTGTAGAGACACACGTGCCTAGATGAATAAACTCGTGTATTGATTGGTTGCTTGAAGTAAATTGATCCTTTATTATAATATGGCTCCGTTATCCCACAATTTGTGAAAACTGGGAATACTGTGTATAGGAAATATAGATAGTCCAAATTTATTTAAATTTTTCAGTTTTCTATTTGTTAAATGTTGAAATTTGCTTTCATATCTTTGACATTGGATTTAGTGCCAAGGATTACTACCTTAGACAGGTGAAGGGCGTTTCCTCTTGGATTATACTACACATTGGAGAATTCATAGAATTTTTACCGCAAAATGGGGTGCACAATGAGTGCTGATGAAAGGGCGGCTATGGACAGGAGTAGAGCCATTGAGAAAAATTTAAAAGAAGATGGAATGCAAGCGGCAAAAGATATAAAATTATTATTATTAGGTATGTAGAAGTTCATTTTTCAACTGAAACAATATTGTGAAAACACAGAAACATGTAAAGGGCGTTATCATTATCGAACGGCCGCCATTTTTCTTGAAGATCTGATCTATAAAAGGATTCTCACATAATGATATGCAGAAATTATATTCCATACATTATAGACTGATAATAAAGACTCATTGCCATAGTGGATTACAAAAGATATATTGTATAACTATTTTTCGTATTACCGGGTTGTTCCAAATTTAATTAACAATAAATGATATACCTTCATATTATTGTTTTTATTTATGTACATTATAACGAGTACTTTTCCCATCTATTTTATAGGTGCAGGTGAATCAGGAAAAAGCACTATAGTTAAACAAATGAAGTACGTACCTACGTTTTTTATGTTAAACTCTTTATAGCAAACTTCTGTAATTTCTTAAATCTGTAACAACTTTACATATAATATTTTATATATCCTAGATTACATGCATCATGCGTGTCGTGTGACATTGATAGACATATCTCTGCATCATGCTTGACTCGTTTCAGTCAATGCAAATATTAAAGCCCATCTGTTGCGTTACATAGGTTTCTGACATGCATTTTTGTTTATCTTACTCTTACACTTCAACAAGCAACTGTGAATCACGCCGGTAACACCTTTTATATTTACCTTATAGTTAAGCCTTATTCAGAGCCGGAGCCCTGGATATGTACTCTGTAAATTGATTAACAAACACATGTGATGCTGATAACTTTTATAGAGGGCAATAATGTTAAGTGTGTTGTACGTTTCAACAAATACACTTCAGTCCCTGCCTTCATCGTGACATAAACATGTAACTTATATTTAAACGATTTCGTCTCATCACAAATGTAAAATTACTGGCAAGTTTGAAAATGATTTCGTAACCAAATATTTCGTGGGTATTGTCTCTTGCACATATCCAACATGTTTTTTTTATTATACTGACCTGTTATCAACGTGTCTTAACCTATATTTCCAATTTTAAATAATAATAATAATATTAAAATGAATCTTACTTGCTATCAGAACTGTAATATGAGATTGATAAGTGTTGTATCCATTTCATAGTGACTGTATGATAAATCAACGAACACCTGAGGAATAATAACATTATAAAAACATAATATTTGATTCAGCCAGAAACTCCGTTGAAAAGTAAGTAAACTGATGAATAGGGGTGAATAGCACAAGGCGAAAAAGTAAACTTTTGCATCATAGTACACTCTGGGCTTTTTTTATGAGCGCCGCCTGGTGACCACGTCGTTATACCTAAAATATGCAAATTGCACATATACCAATATGATTGCCTGAAGATATAGTTGGCATAAAGAAGTGTGTTTTCCCACATATTTTCCGAATGTACTGTTTAGTAGTACATCACGGGCAGAAATAGCATAATAATTGTTATTGTCTGACAGGCCATGAGGGTATGTATTTTGTGCCATGAGGGTATGTAAAAATTAATATAATAGAAATAAATTTGTTTTTCATTTTAATAATTTGCAGTATATCTGAGGGCTAAAAGATGAGTGATAGCCAATTACTACTGTTTATTCTTCGAAGAGGCATGCCGGGAAGTAATTAAGCACACCTTAAGAATATTTATCTTTCATTCCTATTACCATGGTTACTAAATTCTTTCATTAAACTTAGTTTCTGCTGGGTGTCATATACCGATAATGGTCATGTATGGAAAAAGGGAAATTAAATTATTAAATACTTTCTAGCGCTGTAGTGGCGACGGCTCATATTCTAGACATTCTTTGTATTTACTCTTTATTGACTTCTATTCACTTTGGAAATATTTAGCCAAAATCGCGCATAACCTCTCTTTCATGGATTGTCTGCTTCATTAGTTTCCTAATATTTAACAAATAAACTCTTCTTGTTATATCATACTGAACAGTATACATTTCGCACTGTGTTTCAGACGATAATTTTACTTCTTTGTCACCAACTATGATAATATTCCTTTGTCCTCCAGCGTGTTAAGAACAGAGAAAATCTTTAGCAATAAGTTTTGTATTGAAAACTATGTATTAAAAAATCAATAAAGCGACTGTCTATACTATTATTCCCGGCTATTATTAGTAGCCACGGTTAATATAACGACTTTACTGTAAATCATCTTTTATTTAATATGATTGCAATATTATTGTTATATAGATACATATATATTCATGTTGATAATCCGCCTCCCTTCAGTTTGTGACTGCATTGCTCAGTGGTGGATCAAGTGGAGCTAAACATTCACCAGTAGCACAAAAAGTATAAAAATGCTAGTCGAGTTAGATCTAGCCAAAAAACTGATTCTATAATACAAAACTTAAAAGTAAGATAATTATATATTCGAGTAACTGTTTGCTGAACCCCGGTGCTGAATTGGTTGCATATCTTCTGAAAGTTTTGATCTCTATCTTTGAAGCCGGTGGTAGTCTGTAGCCCTGGCCTGTACAATCTCCGGTATATAGAGATTTGTATAATTTTTGATACTGAATCAGTTAATTCTTGCGCTGCTGATAACGCAAACAATTCTTGGTTCAGCAGCTGCTTTCCCTAAAAATATATATGCAAAAGATGCAATTTTACAAAAAAAAATTACATTTAAATTACCACTGAAATATTGATAAACTGACTATCGAAAGATAATATACTTTTAGACTGCATGCCAGGAAGTAAATAAGTATGGGAGTTATTATTTGTGATCATTATGATGTTATCAATTCCAGCGGTTAACATGTATATTGTATTGTGTACGAATGAAATGGGGTTTGTATTTATATGTAGCATACCGTCTCTGCCATAATATTTGTCTAGTCGGCAAAGGTCATTTCGCTTGAACTGTTGCACACTTCTCTGTATCTTGTTAGTGATTCTTAAAATTTTATCCGTTTCATGCTGAGATGCCAGGTGCTTCGTTTATGCTATGAAAGGTCTGGTTGGTTTTATAATTCATAAACCTGCCGATAAATTTAGGCCGCCTTTGCATTCAAATTTGTAATACTACGAGGTTTTAATTTAGCATTTGTGGCAACTTAGCGAAACTTGTAGTGTCAGTTGTTGCACATACAGATAGGGTTAATAGGATATGGTTCCAAGAAACTTTAATCTGCCACGCAAATTATTGTATTTATTTTATAAACAAACATGGAATGCAACGTACTTTTATGAAAATCTTTAAAAACTATTTCTGAAAAAGCAGGTCCGTTTTACCACTTATAGAACATAACCTTTACATTCAGAAATCTGTTTACATCATTTAACATGTTTTCAAACTTGTCAAGATATGCATATCGGGTATATTAAATCCCACTTTACTGATCGACAGAGGAACACGTCCACTGACTTACGGATTATCACATACAATCGTATACGGACCCAATTCGTTGGACACACCACTAGTGCATCTAGCATGGACATATTTTGCGAGAACTCGGTCATTACGTGGTTATAATTAATTAACTGCAATGTTCTACCTAAAATGTGTATACTTTAATAGGTAGATGTTTACAACAGAACTGTTTGTTTATGTTGTTTTTTAAAATATTTTCATTTTCAGTTGCAATTTATTGTATTTCTAATGAATCCGAGTCCGTTCCCCATATTAATATCTGTTCCCCAGATCAGTCTATCTAGCTGGCAAACCTTATAGGTCATTCATCAGAGAAGGGGGAACTTTCTAGAGCAACGCTGTCCAATTATTTAAGCAGGAAAATCATTCCCCCCCCCCTTTAAATTTCAGCTGGCTGAGATGTGGTTTTGCAGCATATTCAGCTGGTTGGCTGCCTGGATTAAAAAAATCAGTTTGCGGGCAAATGGAGAACAGATGTGGCCTTTCAGATTATGCAACAAGCATATCTAAGCGTGAAACATGTAAAAAATATAGTTAGTTTGCTATATATCCTCCAAAAAAATGTCTCTACCTTGGGTAAGGACAGAAATTCCATTAACTGGTTAATTATGTCCACTATTTTGGAGTGTCATCTAGGCGTGAAATGGAAACACCGCCTACTTACGAGCCAGAACATATTTTCACATGTAAAACTAAATAATTGTTGCAGCAAAGTCTGTTAATTGGTATCTAAACAGTTTGATTTGTATTTGAACAACAGATGTTTTATTACGTCTGGTAGACAACGATTCTAACATAGGCGTTTTTATTACTTTATGGATTTATGCTTATTGGAGTGATCGCAAAGTTACGATTGACTCTCATAAATGACGGAGTATATCTCATATGATGATATTTGATTGGGGTCAATCTGGATAAGTTTACGTTATATCTAGTCCCTTTTCAAACTTACATAATTCCACTTATATTGCGGATTAAATGTTTAACTGTGTGACTTATATTTAGTCATGTGTTTTATGAGGCTAAAAAATTCCTATTTTAAATATTTCTATTTTGACATCTAAAAACGAATTAATTTATGAAGTTATAAATAGACAGACTACGATAAAATAAATGATAATAGTTTTAGAAAGTACTACAGTAGTCATAGTTTGCATATGGTAATTTTTTCGATAATCAATTTCCAGACTGTCGTTAATAAATGAACAATGTTACTGAAGCATCTAGACTGAATTTACTTTGCAAATATTCTGTTCTATTTCAACAATCTCTTATCGACATAAACCTAACCCGTTTACATTACTTTGTTGTATACGTTTTTTTTTAAATCTGCGCTAAGGTTCCAGACCATTACAGATTCGGACAGATCGACTTAGGGTACCCTTTAGAGTTTTATATATATCCAAGCTTTGGATAAAGCTAAACATCCTGAAACTTGCTATCTTGTGGGTGGAAAACACAAGAGATAACGAGATTTTTTTTCAACAATAGCAAGGATTCTTTTATAAAAGAAAAATTAAGGTGTTCTTTGATGAATCTGTAAATTTTAAGAGAAAATGATACAATTTTCCGACATTTTGCTTTTTTGCTAGTCATTTACATTTTTTTTTTGTTGGAAATCAATATCAAAGGTCCTGAAATATTTTTTAGACGAACCAGCGATTTGTTAAAAATTGATTTTCTATCTCGTCTTTTATTCAGACAATGGAGGGGTTCAGGTCGGGGATTTAGGCAAAGAATATATATACGACGGTGGCAGTACAACTACAGCTCTTTGACTGTCTATAATTGAATCACACGTAACCATGTGGACTTAAAAACAATATAAAACTAGCTATATTCTGGATATATATGGTGTATCTATATACTTCAAACCCTGTCCTTGTGTTTTAATTACAGCTTGAGATAGAATGGATTTACGGTTTCTGTATGCTTGAGATAATTATAGCTGCATGAGATAATTGCAAAAGCGATTACACAATCATTTGTATAGGAAGTCATTCAATACATGCGGTGAGGTAACAAAATAGAGCCGTGATTTGAATAACTGTTACCTAACATGTGGTCTACTGAATACCAAACCTGCCGGGAAACCATTCTATCGCTAGCCGCGTAAAACACCCGCTTCCAGTTTGTATGTATATATACTTCAACTCTCAACAAAAGAAGTATTCAATAATTCCCTTTTAATATTTAGATATAATCTAGTATTATATGCTGCTATACGTGGTGTGGCTGATATAAAACTTTCAACTATTAGCTTATATACGTCATAACTGATTATCTGTATTGATCCAAATGTATGACATAAGGCTACCTTATACAATACTTCGACTCGTGCCAAATCACCCTAAAAACAAAGCTTTACTAGTGTCATCAAATATGGTGGGGTTTTTTAGCAGCGTTTTGCGTAATGATTCTCTTTCAACTGCATGTACATGTATAATGATTTGAACGAATGGTTTTGTAGAAGTTGCTTCATAAGGTTGCTGATTGTTTTCATCGAGGAAGATTGAAATTTATATAAATAACTAGATTGCCAAGTGTTGCTGTTATTGATTTCTGTGACCTTTGTATGGCCTGTAGATGACCTTTCAAACATTACTGAACTTTCCATCAAATTTTAAAAATTATATTTCTTGTGACCTTTTAGTCTCAAAATAGCAGTTAAATTACCTCTAAATGATACAAAAATCTAATTTCAGAAGTTTCACGCCATTTTGAGATGCTACCCTTTTGACCTCTATATGACCTTTCGGACACAAGGTCAACTCTCAGGTTAAATAAACAGGTAGAAATGACCTTTTCACCTCAAGGTCAACAATGACTGACCATAGGGATGTAGCACATCTGGTATCGTAGTACCATGTTTATAAATGTAACATACAACTTGTTGAAAACTGGGATAAGAAAGGAAACTTCCCTGTCTTTTAGAAGCAGCCCTAATTAATAGACTACGTAAAAATCTGGTAGTATGTACAATGTCCACATGAATATATATTCACATAAATACTACACGAACAAGCATGGAACAGGATGGGGGATAAATAAACATAGCAAATCGATTCTGCTCACAGTTCGCGTAAAAATATAATGCTATCTTTCGCAAAGGTACTGCGTAGAGTTTAGGTCGTATCATCCAATGTGTTTCATGCAGCAAATCTATCTGGTCTTCCCAATGTGCAATAGTCCCTATTAATCATTTCTTCTATTTAATGACTGATTTGCCTGTTGCAGCTACTGATTCTGTGCCTATACATGTGTGTATGTCTGTTTAAAACAGGTGTCTTTTGGTGGAACGGGTAGAACTAAGCTGCGGGGCCCAGCAGGGTAACATTTACCATGTGGTGTACCTAACAATGTAAGACTTACATCGCAGGGGACTTACATCGTATAATAGTAACTAATGTGCATATGTACTTATTCCAGAATTATCCACGAAGGCGGGTTTACAAATGAAGATAATAAACAGTTTAAGCCAGTTGTATACAGTAACACTATCCAATCATTGGTGGCCATAATCCGGGCCATGGGAATGCTCAACATCTCCTTTGGAGACAACGAGAGAGAGGTCAGTTCTTTTAACAATTACTTTTCAGTTTTTTAAAATTAAGCCTTTCTACTTGAGTTTTAGGTCTCGTTCACTACGGGATATTGTGAGAAAATTTGTTATTTGAGGGTGATCCTGGTATTGATAAATATCCGTGTTCCTTCAAAAAATTACTTGACTGACGAAATTACATATTTATAGGATGTATAAAATGAACTGTTTGATAAGATTTTCATTTTTCAGAAGGAAAAATAGTTAAATTCACGAAATAAACTATTTTACAATGTATGGATGGCAATTTAACCCCGGAATTTAACCCACATATCCCTCTAGTTGGGAATGTCAAGTTTTATTTGCTTAATGTTTTGCAAAAATGCATAATTTATTCTAATTAACATATCTAGCATGAAGACGTTTTTTCTTCATATATTTGCATAAAAAGAAGGCAACGGCTGATAAAAACAGGCAAATTGAACAACTGCAAAACAAAGAACATTAAAAGATGGAATTGTCAGGAGAATTATGGATGCTTTTAGTTAAAAAATGAAACTAACAGGAGAAGTACATTACTACTGATGATGACTGTGATGATGACTGTGATGATGACTGCGATGATGACTGTGATGATGACTGTGATGATGACTGTGATGATGACTGTGATGATGACTGTGATGATGACTGTGATGA
>JAOXYB010001125.1:0-10268 GCA_028565635.1 Phoronis ovalis | reverse complement strand
GATGACTGTGATGATGACTGTGATGATGACTGTGATGATGACTGTGATGATGACTGTGATGATGACTGTGATGATGATTGTGATGATGACTGTGATGTTTTACTGTATTAGTTCCTGTAGCTAGCGCTTGTAATTGTCGATGAATTTAATATCCAAATGCAGTGGTTTTATTTTGGGCAAAAGCGAGGTTCAGTTATTTTAGATCCCTTTGCGATCTCATTTTCCCAGCGGCTCCATCGCAATCTGATTACGAAATATTCAATAATTCATTGGGCGCTCTACGTTAGGAATAGAGAATAAAATTGTTATGCACGGTTTGTTCTGTCTGTTAGATAAAAATCAATTCGAGCATATACAGTAGTTTCAGATCAATATATACTTCTGAAGAACTTATCTTGTCGGTCCCGGGATAAGTGTTGCAAAGCTCGTATCACTGAAGAAAGAAGTCCGTTTACAAAAATACTGTATGGAATCGGCGTGTAGATGTCGTGTATGCAACAGAACTAATCTTGGTAGTAATCTCCGAATTTCAACACTAGAGGGTACGAGGATCAAAGCCGGGATTAAACCGAAATATTTTGTAATAACTGGTATTTATTTTTACTACTGTGAAAAAATGGACTTGACATATTTATTTATCAGATAGTGGTCTTTGCAGCATATGTTGCAGATAACGCAAAGTGGTACATATATTTTCAAGTAGTAGCAACATAGCGATCTAATTATTGGAAAGGTATTACAAGCCCATATCTAGGGCATAAAAAGTAATGATTTACCTGGAAAATTACAAGGTGGTTTATATGGCTATCGAACTTGTTAAATACGTCTCACGATAGATCGTTTTTTAAATAAAAAAATGAATATCCAAGTTCATATGGTGCGTATTTTATATAACCTGGCTTTCGCGAAGTTTACATATTTTAATCCCATCCGGTGAAAATGAAGGTTATCTGATCCGATTGCATTAATCAATGATAACGCGTTTGTAACATAATATAGCGGATTGAAGTAATAAAGGCCTATCTAGCCCCATATCCTTCAGTAATGTTTAGCACAAATCAATTACGACAATCTTAATATAACTTTAAAGGTTACATCTAACGAAAGTTAATGGTACCAGTATATTTTGTATTTACCTTGTCTGCTTTCTGTTATGCTTAAATTTTATTTATCTGGGTTGCCTTTATCGCTGATGACATAGTCTGCAAAGTTCAGTTTTTTGTCAATTTTCGATATGGAAGGTTTTAATAATTAAGTTTATTTTGAGAATCATTTAAAAATATTAGTTACAATTAGGTCAGGAGACGAACAATATTGTTTAAAGATATAGCGGCTCATTAACACTAATGAATTATTCATGAACATATTAAAACGAGCTTCGAAAGGGAATTTGTAAATTAAATCTAAACATAAAATGTCTCGATAATACAATATGTCCATCTATATTGGATATAAACTAGGCAAACTGCTCATTTTGATTGTATAAATTGATTATCATCAGTTGCCTGTTCAATTCACCAATTTTGCGGAATAGATTATTGGAAATAAAGTCTGCAGGTAATAAGGAGGAGAAAACTCCATAGAATTAATGTGAACAGTTTGATGTTTGTTGGTGTGTGCCGACAAAAAGATATGCACTTGAATAAGACAACAGAAATAAATGTATATCCCACCTCTCAAAATTCGAAAAGTTGCGATATAACCGTAATATGGTTTCCTAAATTTAGTAGCTGGTAGTTCCCCAATGAAGCATTTACAACCATAAAACATGTATCACGTATAATTTAATCTAATAAGATATAGAACGGTTTCTATGGAGGCTGGTTGACGTCATATAATAAGGGAAGTAGTTAGTTGTGTGCGTGGTTCCCATGACAACCAACGTGCCATGTAATGTGGGTTATTTGCAATTAGATAACTATGAACGTAGTGTACACGATTATTGGCCTGAAGAAGTTACGATTATTTTGTAAATTACTGTTTGCTGAGTTTGTTTACAGCTGATGAGGAAGTATACCCCACAGGCATACAAAAATAGTTGTAAACGGATATATAAACTGTAACTAATCTTATTATCAAATCTCATATGTTAGAATTATTTAACTTTTCGTTTTTAAACAAATATATATTCGATGAAACCAGTACGAACTGTACACCCAGGCCAGTAAATTATGGAAATAAATTGTTTGCATTTTCTTGTGCCTGTAGCGGGAATGATCATGACGATGGGGAAAATTAAGTGCTTCTGGTTCCTGCATGTATGTGCTGTTTAGAAAACATGTACACGCGTATATACAAGACTATTCAAATATGAAACTGATATTTTATTAAATTGATTTAATCAAAAAGAACAAGCACATAATGTTGATGGGACAAGGGGCGTTTTTAGTATATATATATGCTGTTCGTATTTCACACGCCAAAAGAAGCACCGCTTAAGCAGAGGCGAATGGAAAGACTTAAAAATACCCACCCCTCAAATAGAGTGCGTACCTCATAAATATAGGCGGAACCATACATGTAAGACCAGGCCTAGCGTCCAGTCGGCATACACCATAGGGCTTAGTTAATTTTAGATTTTATGTATTTTAGTCGGATGCAAAGTTGGTCCTTGACGTTATAGCAAGAATGGAAGATACGGAACCATTCTCAGAAGAGTTATTAGAAGCGATGAAAAGGCTATGGGTGGATAGCGGTCTACTAGAATGTTTTGGACGATCCAATGAGTACCAATTGAACGATTCAGCAAAATAGTAAGATTGACAATTATAATCGGGATACATAAATAATACCTATACCCGTAGATGTGCATCGACATATCCAATCCCGGTGTCCAATCTCTATGTCGTTTTTACTAGAATAATTATTTATTATAGAATGAAAAAAACTTCATGCTATGATAATGTTGCGCTATCAACCTTGTTAGCTAAATTAACCTGAAAAAAACTATTCTGACTCTACAACGCTATATAGTCTTCAAAAAGTATCGTTCTTCGAGAAAATATCTTCTGCTGTAGACTTGTCGGTTCGGCCAAAAGGTGTTTGGTTTAGGAGTGTTATAGCGTGTGAATGGCAGCATACTGGCTAAATTTGTATTTGCTGTTTCTTAAAAATGTTAAGAGAATATACCATTACGTAATTCTTGCATAACAAGTATAGTCTTTTCAAAAAAGTATTCCATTTTTTTTTTAGCTTTTTAGATGACTTGGATCGTTTAGGTAGACCAGATTATATGCCAACAGAACAAGACATTCTTAGGACACGTGTAAAAACTACAGGAATCGTAGAAGTACATTTCTCTTTCAAGAATTTAAATTTCAAGTAAGGAAATTTTACCATTCAAACATTTGGTTTGTAGCTTCCGTCTTAACTTACATAATGTAGTCGCGAACATGACAAGATGGGTAAATTGGGATTTTTTGAGAGGGAGGTTGATTTGAGAATGATTGCGACCGATACATTTATTGGAAATCCGTTTTCGCTATTATAAATTCTGGGCTTTTCTTTCTGATCATTCAATGAGATTAACGCATTAACTTTCAAAGTTTTGCAAACATATTTTTATCTATTCACCTGTAATGTATTTTTAGTGTAACTCTTCTCACTCTGTAATACATCATTTTACCTTCATTTATAATAGGCAGAAAATAGTTTTGTTACTGGGGAAAAATTAAATCCCAAATGTATGGAATAAACATGAAATAAACACAAAATAAAAAATGTAGCCTCATACGCAAATATGATGCTATCGTATGAATTATTTGCATTTCCAGCTTTCATTCATTGATGCTATTTTTCCGGGATTTAATGTCATAGAATTAATGCTACGCAAATCCGAGACGTAGATCGTGTGTACTTTAAGATACTTATGCGTATTTATGTAATAAAATCTAATCTAGATAGTAATTATTCCGTAACGTTACATTTTCCGACAAACAAAAACATTAAAATTCCAGGTACTTTTAATTTGTAAACATGACGTATTAATACTCAGAAACGGAATTCGTTTTGTAGATTATTTGACGTTGGCGGTCAAAGATCGGAAAGGAAAAAATGGATTCATTGTTTCGAAGACGTAACTGCAATCATATTCTGTGTGGCCATGAGTGAATATGACCAAGTATTACATGAAGACGAAACAACAGTAAGTATGCATGTCTCACACATGATGTATTACAGTTCGCATCATGGGGGAGCATCATGCTTATATGGGATTATACTGTCACTTCGTACCTTGCCCTTGTCTTCTATTTTGTGACGTCACATTTCTATTTTTAGGACTGGGATCTTGTCGCACCAGACAGTTTAAAATACCTCCAAGTCGAGAGGGAATAATTTGTAATTGACAAGTATATTTTAGTAACATAACATATGGTTACATGCAATTATTAGCCAATTTAATTCCGGGTACGGGGAAAACAAAGTTGCGTGTCAAATTAAGCACAAAATAAAATGATAGATTTTTTTTTTAAATCCAAACGAGATATAATCGGTTTTATTCGATCTTCGTTGAACAAATGTCTGCTATGCTTAAATGGTAAGCATCTCTGGTTCGACTATAAAATTAAAACCCATTTTAAGTAAGAAGTTCTTTTTGTTTCATATTTTGAGAAGCTAGTAATTAGGCTTTTACTTTGCCCACGTGCATTCTAATGTAGGGACATTATACACAAGTAGTGTATGTACTTCAATATAGAAATGGGATATCCGAAGTAAATAATGCTGCTGTTTGATGAGAAATAATTTAACTAAAACGGATACTGTATTTTGTTTTATTACCGTCAAGATTTTGAATGAAATATTGATAAACTGTTGTGAATGAATGTCAGAGTTCGTGGATAGATGTTTGGATTGTTTAAGGCTGGACATTTGGTGAACTCTGGACAGAAACAGAGATAGATGGGTCACGCTTACACATTCTTCCAAAAAAAACTGTTTGTTTCGAAGGTTTCTAATAGTAATGTAATATGACTAAATTTATAACGGATATAAATCGATGTTTTAGGATACAGAAACCCTAACTTATAGTTTTTAGATCATACTCTTTATTATTTTCAGAATCGAATGCAGGAATCATTGAAATTGTTCGATTCAATCTGTAACAATAAATGGTTTACAGATACCTCTATAATCCTCTTTCTAAATAAAAAAGATTTGTTCGAAGAAAAGATCAAAAAGTCATCAATCACAGTGTGCTTTCCTGAATATACAGGTAAGTTTTGTTACATTATCTGTGACATCAATATACCGTACATCCATAAACTCTTTGCATATAAGCTAGATGTTATAGCGGAACTAATCCAACTCGGTCCCACAATTAGCACGCTTCATGAGTAATCAGCCACCGCATACTTGACTCGTTCATAAACACGGAGATAGGTGAGATCAATTGGATTTATTTCGTTATATACACCACCTAGTGAGTGCGAATAGTCTATTACTCATACAAATATTGTGTCTCCGTATTTAAACGAATCAAGGTCTTAAGAGCAATTTCGAACAAGCAACGCTGTTATGCAAAGATGAAGGTAATCTAAATAAAACTAAAATTTAATAATTATTATTTGTAACTACGGCTTATGGTAATTATGTGACGTATAGAAATCATTATTTCGTAGAAAAATCATTTATCCAACAGTTTCATAAATATACGCCTTTTATATTTATGATGTCCGAATATATACCCTACCTTGAATAGAAACCTTTGAAGTAGTAGCCCCCACGTTACTCACTAAATATAGGCCCTTCGAATAAAGTCCTAAACACTTTTATTCGGATAAAAGTGGCATGCTACGAGACAAATATTTTAAAGTTGTGTAAATAGTATGCCGATAACAATCAGAGTACTATTTTTTTAGGGAAACAAACGTATGAAGATTGTGCACACTATATACAAGCTCAGTTTGAAGCCAAAAATAAAAGCACAAGTAAAGAGATCTACTGTCATCAAACATGTGCGACGGATACCAACAATATTCAGTTTGTATTCGATGCAGTGACGGATGTCATCATAGCAAACAATCTTCGCGGATGTGGACTGTATTAACGAAGCCATTTAATATGGCACGAATTCTTTCTGTACGTATAAGAAATTCGCTCGTACACGATGTATGAGAAACGAAGATTTGGGTGGTCGATGGAAGGCAGGTGATATAGTACACGAGGAGGCGATTTTAAACAGGATTATATAATGTTGCCTTTCTCGTTTCACATGTGTGGTTATCAGTGACTGTGATGTCTAAAGTTCCAGTTGCTATCACGAAACCTTACCTTTGTCTAATGCTACACATGTTACTGTGCTAGTGTTTCGAAGTAACAACAAACTATGTTTATTTGTATTTTAATAAATATGCATAGAATGTTTCATTATTGCAATGTAGTAAATCTGGATTTGAAGCAAAGTGTGTGTAATATATAAGGAATAATTGCAAATATGCCTTATAGGCTTTTAGAATCTCATTTTAACGTGTGTTAACCGAAGTTTAAGGGTGTGTAAGTATAGAAAAAGCAGACGGTGATTTTAGGGCTTTTCTATCTTCCATACCAGTATTTTTCCCTGTTAGCACGTGCTGGTTTACTGCTTCTGCTAATAAAATAGAAATCCACGTTAGCTTCTACAAAATGTAATTGTACCTTGAAAATGCATAAGCTGTTCGAAGTTTTTTCAATCAGAAATGGCGGCAGCTATTTTAAAACAAGAAGTAGTGATAATTTATTATTACGTATATGATATCATAGGGTGTTGTTTTATACCTATTGTCTAAGAAAAACAATAATTTAAGTTATAAACTACAATAAAGCTCATAGCTTAGATGAGCTAAACCAGTTATTAATATTACTAATTAGATTGTGCGTTATATTTATTTGACAAGGATCTCTAGAAGATGTAGCTTTCAGCGTAGTTACGTAGAATATGAAACTAGTTGGAAGACATGAAGTGATATCTAGTTGACTTTTGAACATATCTCAAAATTGAGTCAACTAAGTAGTTAACTTGATGTCTTTTTTCAGCTTTCATTGCATGTGTGTTACATTGAAGTCCGTATGTTGGACCTATTATGTAAAGTTGTTGGCAATTTTTTCACTTAACATGTATATTCTCCATGTTTTAGACAATTGTTGTAAAATTCTTAGCTCAAATGAAGTTAAAAAATAACAGCTATTTAACATGTTAATTAACTGATGTGTTAGATGAGCGAGTATTTATTATTTCATATATATATATGGGACCACATGTGACAAGTGGTCTGAGTTAGATTTGTGTAGACAATGTTCTGTATTCTCTTTACATTTCAGAAATTCCTTCTGTCCATTATGTATAAAACTAATTCTCAGAAAGCTGTCACGCGCTGTGTGCTTCTTGTTATGTTTAGCATTTCTGTGTGTTCTGTGATTTGTATGTGTTTCAACTGGTCAGTAAGCATACTGTAATATTATGTACTAGTAAAACTCAGCATAAAGGTTCAATGTAATCCTTGTACAGACAGATAAAATATAAGCACAACTCCAAGTTGCAAATGTTGAAAAAGATAATCACCACCTTTTCGGCAGAACAAAAATTTGAAATATTGTTATGCAACCACTTGTGGAATCCACTTTGGTGTGCGTGATAACTTTTGTAAGTCTGCAAGGGAGGGGGGATTAAACAATGGTAGTGAAGATCTTAGGATAGAACAAATTAAGCTAATATAGCTTCTTTATTTTCTTTGACAAATTATGTACAGTGGTGACAGTATTATTGTTCAATGTTGTGCAATATAAATGAGAATAAAATGTTAGTATTACATAGTATGTCTTGGTCGTATTTTTGATATGGTTCTTGAAAAGCGCTTGAATTTGAAATTGCATTGAAATGTACTTCAAAGGTGCTTGGAATTTGTCAAAAAGTCCTTGAAAATCAAATAGTTTTGCCAAAAGTATTTACTGGATGCAAACATGTCTTGCAAAACAATGTTCCAGATAACACGAAAACACCTATAATGTTCAAAACAGAATTAGAGGTGCAAGTCCATGAACCCTCCTGGTTCCGCTTCATACGTTTGCCTTGAACGTCATATCATATATAATTGTGCGCTGGGTCAAAATGAGGCAATATCAGTCTTGTAAAAACAGCGTCTCTAAAAAGTGACATGCAGGGAAACTTTATAAAATATCGTAAACAGAAAATATATCCATGTTTTCCTATTTTCCATCATTCATCCAGTTTTTTACCTGAAATTTTACTTCTACGATGAAAAAAAAGCATTGAAAAAAATAGTTTTAAATTATCCACCACACATACACCAACGTGAAACAATGTTCACGTTTGCAGTATGACGAAGCATTTTCTTGGAGGAAACTTGAAAAATAGTATTTTAATTATGGGTGTCGTATAATTTTGTACCCACTGAAATAACGTTTAATATGAAGATCGAAACTACCAAAACAAATACACAATCCAGAATTAAACGTAACTGCAATTGTCCCTTTTTGTTACAGTGATAACTTTTTACATTCTTAAGAAGCCTGTCAAAGTTTGAATTATTCATAAAGATCTCCACTGAATAGAAAGACCCTCAATAAATCATGATACGAATAAGAAGCTCGGGGATTCTTAGGGATAGAAAGAAACTAAAAAGTAATAGCAGCGGACCATTTGCATGCACTTGGTGGAGCCACCAGTCGTGGACACAAACTTCCCAACATGTCGCATTTTGTGAACGAACAATGATATGTATTTCACCCGTGCGCTCATGTAATTCATTCACAAAGCACTACATTATCCGCTTCCTTCGCAAAAAATAACACCAAAAAGCTTCTCTTCGATAAGAACACTGCTAATATTAATGTAAACGCTGGGATAGCATAGACCAACCTCCCCACCTCCTCTTAGACCGCTCCACTAAATGAATCAAGAGGATTTATATATATTTTTATTTAAAATAAAAGATCAACAAATACACATCAACAAATATCTGCACCAGTATAACATAACACCTCAAAGAACAAAAATAGATCTAGTAATCCCACAGACCTATTGTTCTTGAGAATTCTCATCCGTGCTTAAGCGGGAACTCTACAGTACAGAGCCTCCACAAGTGCAACACACACCCCATTCATTTGTACATAAGGTTTCTATTTCCTTAGTGTTGAGCGTTGGCTTGCTTAGCATATTTAGTTAGATTGCCACCCTCTCATTATCCCGGGAACCCCCGTTTAGGCAAATGTAACTTCCCGTTTAGGGGTTGGTTTTTCACGTACACCTCCCGTTTAGGGGTCCTTTTTTCAGTAGGAGCAGCGAGCATTACCTTTTGGCGACCATTTTGCATTTTTTTGGGTTGTCGATTTTTTGGGAACCGTTTTTTTTTCTGGTTGTTAATTTTTCAGAGAAAACTTCCCGTTTAGGAGTACCTTTTTAAGCAAAATCTTCCTGTTTAGGGGTAGTATTTTGATCCTCTACTGCCCGTTTAGGGGCTTATTTTGAACCCTACGGACGAGCATAGGTACCCGACTTCCAAGTGAAAATCCTCTTTCAAATTATGTAACTTAAGAAGTTGCTTTTAATTGGTGGGATTTGGATACTACACTTATATAATTTGCTCTCCAGGCAGAAATATATTGAAAACATTCAGGCAGGAATATATTTAGCAAATTATTTAATATTAAATATCTACAAGAAAAAAATTGAAAAATATTTTTAAAATATATAGTCCGCGATATGGTATTTTAGAATTGCAACCTTTTCCGCTGATTAAAATTTGTGAAAATGCAGGGTCAAAGAAGGAACATAAAGTTGTATGTTTAAAGGGCTTTTCAAAACAAGCATTAGTATGTCCTAAGAACACCTCTTCATTTCTCTATGAGGAAATAAAACTATCTCACGGAAATACTATAATTTTTAAACATATGGAAAATACCTAAAATATAAAACCTTATGATTAATCTCTAGAAGCATGGTATTTACAATGGAGCGGTTAACGTCATATCTGATTGAAATCTGCTCGTAACAAAAGATCAGACATATATTTTCCTACACTTATTTAAACAGGTATATTAAAATAACTGTCCCGAAATGGCTTTTCAATAATGAAACGCTATATTAACTGGTTATTGTTAATATTTGTATAAATCGATAATATGGCGAGTAAACACAATCAATCAAAACAATGGCTTTTCAAAACAGGAATAGTAAGTTGTTTTTAAAGATTCAAGGTGATATTACATATATATATATATATATATATATATATATATTTATATATAGATTCTCCTTGACATATTTAAAAATC